>QLOR01000001.1:0-19924 GCA_003313825.1 Sarcodon aspratus
TGAAGTTACGTTAAAGTTCACGCAAAGTGTCCAAAGTCAAAAAATAGATAAATGGACATTTGCTGATGTGTAACACAATACGAATATTCGTACCTACAATCCTGCTTCGACCCGCAAAAATCCTTCACGATCTTTGCTACAATTATGACAGTCTCCAAGTGGTAATCGACCTCTTAAAGTTGAAAAGTCTCTTCCTAGACTTTCCACGTATCTTAGACTTACGTCCGGCCACCACCGTGAGTCTTAAAATCTAAATGCCAACCCATCCGTTTACGACCTTTCCAGGGCTATACTTTGCCATGGGGGTAATCTTAGAAAGCGAAACGATATGGTTGCCTTTATTTGATATCTGCAGAGGTGGGGCATTGGTACTGAAGAGGAGCTTGCTTGTAAGGGATCTCATGGAGAACGAGGTAGCCGGTTGTGTGTTTTTTTTCGATCCTAGTTTATTCTGCCGGGGTGTATACCTATGTCAAGACAATGTATCTACAGTGTTTAATCAGTCTATTTAATCTAACCACTGCTCGTGGATCCTTCTCTGCAAATTTAGCCGGTTTTTGTTAGAGGGTGATTCGCGCGTGAAGATCAACCTGGTAGTAGGTCGTTTAAAGCACAAGGTTCGACGACGGCGCCTGAGAAGATGCGGGATCCTATTTTATAGGGCTTCAACATGATCCGGGGCCAAACTTTGAGCGCTTTATGCAAAACGTATCGACTTCTGCTCCTTTTTCCGAGGCGGCTGCTCTGACCTATTTCCCCTTTTCTTATTCGAGCTACTTGAGTCTGATCGTGACACTTAGGCCAGCAGGTCCCGCACAGACAATGTATATATCTACGTCGTCTTCAGCCGTTCAACATTGTTTGGATCGGACAGCTCCCGTCTTCGCGAGCGTGTAGAATGAAATATGCGTATAGAGGGAGGGAAGAATCGTGCTCTGCAACACAGCCTGAGCATGGTTAGGAGAAACGTTCCGGGCTGTAACACCAGATGATACGAGCTTCGTTCAATATAGCATGCGCGGGCCCGAAATTGTCACTGAATCGTATTCGAAACATCATAGCACAGTTGGGTGTTGATCCTAAAATGTACATAGAAGCTCTCGCACAACATCCACAAGCAACCACTTGCGATAGTAGTGTACCCGGGTCTGCGAGTTGTCCGACAGGGACTTCCTACTGTGCGTTTTACGATCACCTCGACGTTATAATATCAGCATCGAGCCGGCATTGAAATCTGCACACTTGATTCTGTTGATTGAGAGATCCTTGATTATACGGCGCATTATGTTCAGTCTGTCATGAGTGAAATTCAAGACTAAAATTCAGGGCAAAACAGGAGACACTAGACATAAAAGTACAGAACGGGCGACAACAGTGAAAAGCCGCTTTGGGCGAGATAAGAGCACAAATACGAGGTTACTTCCACCATCAGTTTAACGGGATGAAAGAGAAATCTTGAATTGCCAATATAGCGTTACCAACGACCCTCACATATGCATCCTTCCTTACTGCGACGTCTACCCGATTCCCGCCGATCTGCGCGATTGTGGCAAGTTCATCTCCTCCCCTCCGCCAATGATTGTCTGGGAAGGTTTCAGCAGCGCCGGCGGCGATTTGGAAAACGTTGTTCATTCCTCCCGTAGTGTTAGTGATTCGGACAGTGATGGCGACAGCAGATTCGTTGGAGACCCAGACCATGGTAGCTCTGCAAATTGAAGGATCGCGGTAAGAACTATGCATATCGATTTTTTCTTCCGATCCACGAAGTAAACTCACAAGGTTGGGAGATGAAACTAAATGCCAAACGAGTCGTAAGTATCCAGACATTTCGACAGAGGATATGCTCTTACATGTATAAAAGAGTCGAGACGGCAAGAAAGTTCTGCACAGGTAGAATGCAGATGACTTGGAGCTGCCGAAGAGAACTTGATCAGATGTCGGTCCACAAACAACAGTGGAGGAATATAATGAATACCAAGTAGATGTAAGCGAGAATCGGGAGTCTGTAGAACGATGAACAAAGCAAGACGATTATATACCTTTTGCCTTGGGTATGTGAATTTCTCTGCCATAAACCATAGGGCCACCTGATGTAGAGGTGACGGAATTACACACTCCAAAACATCTCGCTTAGAACGCTGTGGGAATGCCAAAGGCTCGAGGACAACACCTTCACATGAAATTCGGGTAAAGATTGTTTGCCGTGGATGCGCTCGCTCGTGATGACATGCGGATCTAGTCTGGTAACTGCATAGGTTCAGACGTCAGGCTAGACTCACAGCAAAATGGAACACGTCATGCCTTCAAACACAAAGACGATTTGTGGATCGAGACAGGGGCCTGCGACGCGAATGAATTCGGACAACGACATGGTCATCGAAACAGAAGTCTATGGAGCGCAATAGTATGATGCACACACGAGGCGGATAAACCCTTGATAGATGACAAGCAAACACTCGATTCGAACGCCAACGGCATCTGGACTCACGCTGTAACGGTAGGCCTGTCGCATTAACGCATAGTCTATAGAATTGTAGGTCCCATGTCAAAGACTTCCCCGCAGATTTTGCAGCACTATGTCGTACAAGACGAAGGACGCATCTCAAAGAAAATATCAGTGCTAGTCTGCAAGAGGAAGTGGGGATCTCACGCTGGGTAACTCCAGACACAAGGTTATCTCTCCACATATGGGGTTAAATCCATATAGCACGAAGCTGCTATCCGATTGATTGGAAGAGTGTACGGCGTTCTGTCAGAGAGATCGTATGCCGGGGGAAGAAAATACCGGGGGCGACCATCTTCGTAAATCTATGAATATTGGATAAAGACGATGACGTGCACGCCATGAGGTATTTGTAAAGGCCTTGAACGTAAGCCAGATTATCGAAGTCGAACATTAATATTCATCTTTTGTCCAACGATGGAGATACGATGGGCCGGGAGTCTATCGGAGACAAATGGGCCATGTGCCGTCATGATAAAACCAATGGATCTCGGATAAAATTGTTGATGGGATAGCTGAGCGCTTTGAAAGACAGCAAATATGTAGCACAGAAAGATTCAGAAAGAAACAATGGGATTCAAAGAATGGAAGCCTCTGAAGGCCTTGGATAACGACAAAACAGCCGGGCCTGACTATCCCATCCTCGTTGTGGCGGCGTCCGTGTTGCATTTTAGCCGTTATCCAGGTTCCGGCGAGATTGTGGACAAATGTTGAGATGACTTCGCTACTAGAGAGGCAGGACTATAGTTACCATCAATTCTGTGGTGGTATCGGGTACATATTAGGATCGCCCTGATGGTAAGTTTTCTTTCACCTCCTAAACCGAAGGTCACCATAATCATTTGGTTATAAAGTTAAGGCTGCAGGAACTGGGCGTAAGTAGCGATCGGGGGGGAAGGGAGATAACTCGCAGTACGGCGGGTTCGATCCACTTCGTCTTGATGGTGCTAGTCGGGGAGCCTTCTAAAACCAACAATAGCAGTTGAGGCTTTGAGGGGTTGCGGTACTAGGGTAAGGGAAAGAAAAAGGAACGCCAGAGACGTTTGGCCTGAGGAGTCGTCTGACTGAACGTCGTTCGTGGTAGTAAGCCGCTAAGAGGGAAGGTGCTAGTATGTAGTATGTGACTGACCCGATACCATCATGCGCGTAGTAAGCTACTACTCTGTACAAAGTTGGCCAAACCCGACCAACGCCGCTGGGCCCTTCGCTGCAGTGACCGAGACGGCCCGGCTGTTTGTCGTTGTTGTCCAAGGTCTTCCACTCCTGGGGAAGCGGCGTGACGTCCCTTTTGGGAATTCCTTTGAAGTGTTTCTTTCTGAACCTCTGTGCCATGAATGTAATTGCTGTCTTCAATGCGCTCCGCTATCCTATCAACTCCACAGAACTCATGCGGGCCCCGTTATTATTATCATGACGGCATCTGGCCCATTCGTCACTGGTGCCATTCCGGAACCGATAGACTCCCAAACCGTCGTATCTCCATCGTTGTACAAAGGATGAATATTGTCAGACTTCGATAATCTGGCTTTTGGAATTCCGTTCAAGTTAACATTATCATGACAGCACATGCCAATGATGATGGCCCATTCGTCATGTGCCATCTGATGGACTCCCGACCCATCGTATCTCCATCGTTGGACAAAGATGAATGTTCGACTTCGATCATCTGGGTTACGTTCAAGGCCTTTGCAAATACCTCATGGCGTGCACGTCATCGTCTTTATCCATAGATGGTTGCCGGTATTTTCTTCCCCCGGAACACGATCTCTCTGGACACACTACACTCTTCCAATCAATCGGATAACAGCTTCGTGCTATATGGGTTGAACACCGTACGTGGAGAGATAACTTTGTGTCTGGAGTTACCCAGCGTGACGGTGAGATCCCGGCTTCCTCTTGCAGACTAGCACTGATATTTTTCTTTGAGATGCGTCTTTGTTTTGCGCGACATACTGCTGCAGAAGCTGCGGGGAAGTCTTTGACACAGGACCTACAATTCTATAGACCATGCGTTAATGCGACAGGCCTACCGTTACAGCGTGGGTCAAGATGCCGTTGGCGTTCGAATCGAGTGTTTGCTTGTCGTATATCAAGGGTCCATCCGCCTCGTGTGTGCATCATACTATTGGACTCCACAGACTTCTGTTTCGATGAACGTGTCGTTGTCCGAATTCATTCGCGTCGTAAGGCCCCTGTCTCAATCCACAAATCATCTTTGTGTTTGAAGGCATGACATGTTCCATTTTACTGTGACTCCAGCTTGACGTCTGAACCTATGCAGTTACCAGGCTAGATCCGCAAGTCATCACGACTCGGAGCGAGCGCATCCACGGCAAATAATCTTTACCCGAATTTCATGTGAAGGTGTTGTCCTCGAGCCTTTGGCATTCCCACAGCGTTCTAAGCGAGATGTTTTGGAGTGTGTAATCCCGTCACCTCTACATCAGGTGGTCCTATGTTTATGGAAGAGCAATTAACATACCCAAGGCAAAAGGTATATAATCGTCTTGCTTTGTTCATCGTTCTACAGACTCCCGATTCTCGCTTACATCTACTTGGTATTCACCATATCCTTTCACTGTTGTTTGTGGACCGACATCTGATCAAGTTCTCTTCGGCAGCTCCAAGTCATCTGCATTCTACCTGTGCAGAACTTTCTTGCCGTCTCGACTCTTTTATACATGTAAGAGCATATCCTCTGTTTGAATGTCTAGATACTTACGAGTCGTTTGGCATTTAGTTTTTATCTCCCAACCTTGTGAGTACACTTCGTGGATTGGAAGAAAAAATCGATATGCATAGTTCTTACCGCGATCCTTCAATTTGCAGAGCTACCATGGTCTGGGTCTCCAACCAATCTGGTGTCCCCATCACTGTCCAAATCACCGCCAATAACGGCGGGGATCCTGCCGTTTTCCCAATCCCTGCGGCCGGCCCGGGCATCATTGAAACCTTGCAAGTTAATTGTTGGCAGAGGGGAGGAAATGAAGTTGCCACAATCGTTGTGGACGGCGGGGTTCCGAACGTAGTCAATGTAACGCCGAATGCACTTGTGGAGGTCTTTGTTGGTGCTGTAATAGTAAATCCAGCTGCCTCTGTCACCCAGATCTAACTAATGGTGTCACCTCGTACTTGTGCTCTTTTCTCGCCCAAAGCGGCTTTTCACTGTTGTCACCCGTTCTGTACTTTTACATCTTGTGTCTTCTGTTTTGCCCTGAATTTGCAGTCTTGAATTTCACTCGTGGCATGCAGAAAAGAATGCGCCGTAAAATCAGGGATCTCCTAATCAACGGAATCAAGTGTGGAGATTTCAATGTAGGCTCGATTCTGATACTGTAACGTCGATCGAGGTGATAGTAGAATGCACGGTAGAAAGTTCCTGTCAGACAACTCCACTTACTCGCAAGCCCCTGTGACACTCAGGCTACTATTGCAAGTGGTTGTTTGTGGTTGTTGTGTAATGATGGGCTTCTACCGTTTTAGGGTGAAGTTGAACAGCCACTGCAGCACTACTTGACTCTTCGAATCCGACCACTGTATCATGATGTTGATAGCTCACAAGAATCAGTACAACGTTGCGTCAGAAAGGCTCCGACCGGGTTCAAGTTACTTCAACACGAGAGGCGTCACAGCAAGACTAATCTAATATTCTCGTCAGATTAGTCGCATCTGGATACGACTCGGATATCACAATACGAATCTGGAATACTCGTACCTATAATCTTGTTTGGACCTTCAAAAATCCTCCACGCTCTTTATCACACGATTGTGAAAGTTTCGGGTTGGCTTCAATTGGTAACCGGTAACCAATAACCTGCTGGTGTCTTTTCAAGTTGAACAGCCTCTTCCTAAACCAGGCTCTACTATGGATCTCAGACTATGGAAGGTAGTGACAGGAAATCGTCTTACGTTCATGTAAATGGCAGATACGTCCAAAAGGTTGCATTTGGTGTTGATGCAACCGGCGTCGTTTGGAGAGCGATAGCTCAGTAATGAGATACAGGATATTCTCTATTCAGTCTTCTTCCAACGACGACAAAGATGAGCACTCATCGACATCGCTTCCCGTATATATCGTCCCCCTGGATACAGGTTCTTTTTGTACCACCAGATCTGAGGCATGAGAGTGATTCTCATGGGAAAAAAAGAGTGTTTTAGGATCCAAAATTGGGAGAGTTTTGTCTGGTATTGACGAAGTCGAACTCTGTTATTTGTTCAGATAAAAAGTATTCTTTACAGTATTATATAATATATTACAGACCTAAGGCTGTACAATCACTATCTTGTTAATCGCGAGAGAGTATTGTTTTATATCAATAACGCAAAATATATTCAATGGGCTGTGTGCAAATGAAGGTACAGGCTGGATTATTCTACATCAGAAATGATAAACAATTGTGCTAAACGTAAATGTCCATTTTTTGGGAATGGATTTACGAGTACCTTGGACGAGCAAGAAGGATGTTGACCATGATATGTTGGTAGGACCGAGGTTTCAGCGTGCACCAAGACGCCACAGATGTAGTGGCTTGCATCGTCGGTAAATAATACGAGAGAAGACGCAAGGTGACTTGTGCATTACATAGGCGATCGCATCTGGAGTGCGATGATAGGTCTATGTATTCTCAGAGCAAAGAACGTACTTTACCAGCAGAAATAGAAATATCATCTTCGTATTCCTTGATTCCTTTCTCTCACGCACTTATTGCCTTCGTTTATATGCCTGTCCATCGCCAGTTTAGACAGCCATTATTCAAAGTCCTTGCTCGCCTTCTCTGTCAGCACCAGACGGAAGGCGACCGCGAGCTATGACGTTACATACCCCAAGGAAACACCTGGGTCAGAAAACAATGGCAAAAAAGACAAAAGGAAAAGTAACACTGCTTTTCATAACACATATACTGTATAAGGACGAATTCGTGTTCTAAATTGCGCTGTATTCTTGACCAGGATCCTCGATAGATACAGAATAATGCTTTTCACCAGACGACTGAGCATATTGGTTCGCCTTGGCAACAATCTATGCTGGAGTAACAGAAACCCCTGAGGTTTTCGGGTGTATGGTTCAATTTATTGAAAAGATGTCACATAAAACCAAGCATACCGAGTAATTGGTGGGGCTGTGTTTTCCTAAACAGACAGTTTATCTTCGGTGTATAGCTCGAAAAAGTTACGACCGGTCGGGCTTCAAGTATCAATTTGTTTTTACCCACATACGGTGTTAAATCCATATAGCACGAAGCTGCTACGATTGATTGGAAGAGTGTACGGTATTCTGTCAGAGAGATCCTGTACCGGGGGAAGAGAATACCGGCGACCATCTTCGTAAATCTATGGATAAAGACGACGACATGCACGCCATGAGATATTTGTAAAGGCCTTGAACGTAACCCAGATGATCGAAGTCGAACATTCATCTTTTGTCCAACGATGGAAACACGATGGGCCAGGAGTCCATCAGATGGCACATGACGAATTGGGCCATCATCATTGGCATGTGCTGTCACTTCTGTGGAGTTGAGAAGATAGCGGAGCACATTGAAGACAGCAATTACATTCATGGCACAGAGGTTCAGAAAGAAACACTTCAAAGGAATTCCCAAAAGGGACGTCACGCCACTTCCCTGGCAGGAGCGGAAGACCTTGGACAACAACGACAAACAGCCGGGCCGTCTCCTAGGTCACTGCAGCGAAGGGCCCAGCGGCGTTGGTCGGGTTTGGCCAACTTTGTACAGAGTAGTAGCTTATACGCCCATGATGGTATCGGGTCAGTCACATACTACATACTAGCACCTTCCCTCTTAGCGGCTTACTACCACGAACGACGTTCAGTCAGACGACTCCTCAGGCCAAACGTCTCTGGCGTTCCTTTTTCTTTCCCTTACCCTAGTACCGCAACCCCTCAAAGCCTCAACTGCTATTGTTGGTTTTAGAAGGCTCCCCGACTAGCACCATCAAGACGAAGTGGATCGAACCCGCCGTACTGCGAGTTATCTCCCTTCCCCCCCGATCGCTACTTACGCTCAGTTCTTGCAGCCTTAACTTTATAACCAAATGATTATGGTGACCTTCGGTTTAGGAGGTGAAAGAAAACTTACCATCAGGGCGATTCTAATATGTACCCGATACCACGGTCACCACAGAATTGATGGTAACTATAGTCCTGCCTCTCTAGTAGCGAAGTCATCTCAACATTTGTCCACAATCTCGCCGGAACCTGGATAACGGCTAAAATGCAACACGGACGCCGCCACAACGAGGATGGGATAGTCACGGCCCGGCTGTTTTGTCGTTATCCAAGGCCTTCAGAGGCTTCCATTCTTTTAATCCCATTGTTTCTTTCTGGATCTTTCTGTGCTACATTTTTGCTGTCTTTCAAAGCGCTCAGCTATCCCATCAACAATATTATCCGAGACCCATTGGTTTTATCATGACGGCACATGGCCCATTCGTCTCCGATAGACTCCCGGCCCAACGTATCTCCATCGTTGGACAAAAGATGAATATTAATGTTCGACTTCGACAATCTGGCTTACGTTCAAGGCCTTTACAAATACCTCATGGCGTGCACGTCGTCGTCTTTATCCATAGATTTTACGAAGATGGTCGCCGGTATTTTCGTCCCCCGGCACACGATCTCTCTGACAGAACGCCGTACACTCTTCCAATCAATCGGATAGCAGCTTCGTGCTATATGGATTTAACCCCGATGTGGAGAGATAACCTTGTGTCTGGAGTTACCCAGCGTGAGATCCCCACTTCCTCTTGCAGACTAGCACTGATATTTTCTTCGAGATGCGTCCTTCGTCTTGTACGACATAGTGCTGCAAAATCTGCGGGGAAGTCTTTGACATGGGACCTACAATTCTATAGACTATGCGTTAATGCGACAGGCCTACCGTTACAGCGTGAGTCCAGATGCCGTTGGCGTTCGAATCGAGTGTTTGCTTGTTATCTATCAAGGGTACATCCGCCTCGTGTGTGCATCATACTATTGGACTCCACTGACTTCTGTTTCGATGACCATGTCGTTGTCCGAATTCATTCGGGTCGCAGGCCCCTGCCTCGATCCACAAATCGTCTTTGTGTTTGAAGGCATGACGTGTTCCATTTTGCTGTGACTCCAGCCTGACGTCTGAACCTATGCAGTTATCAGGCTAGATCCGCAAGTCATCACGACTCGGAGCGAGCGCATCCACGGCAAATAATCTTTACCCGAATTTCATGTGAAGGTGTTGTTCTCGAGCCTTTGGCATTCCCACAGCGTTCTAAGCGAGATGTTTTGGAGTGTGTAATCCTGTCACCTCTGCATCAGGTGGCCCTATGGTTTATGGCAGAGAAATTCACATACCCAAGGCAAAAGGTATATAATCGTCTTGCTTTGTTCATCGTTCTACAGACTCCCGATTCTTGCTTACATCTACTTGGTATTCATTATATCCCTCCACTGTTGTTTGTGGACCGACATCTGATCAAGTTCTCTTCGGCAGCTCCAAGCCATCTGCATTCTACCTGTGCAGAACCTTCTTGCCGTCTCGACTCTTTTATACATGTAAGAGCATATCCTCTGTCGAAATGTCTGGATACTTACGACTCGTTTCGCATTTAGTTCCATATCTCAACCTAGTGAGTCCACTTCGTGGATCGGAAGAAAAATACGATATGCATAGTTCTTACCGCGATCCTTCAATTTGCAGAGCTACCATGGTCTGGGTCTCCAACCAATCTGCTGTCGACATCAATGTCCAAATCACCGCCAATACCGGCGGGGATCCCGCCGTTTTTCTGCTCCCCGCGGGCGCAGCTGCAGCCGGGCCACTTAACCATTGGCAGAGGGGAGGTGATGAAGTTGCCACGATCACGCCGGTCGGCGGGAATCCTAATCTAATCGCAGTAAGGATGGATGCATATGTGAGGGTATATGGTGATACTATATTGATGAATCCATCTATCCCGATGAACTGATGGTGGAAGTCAGCTCTTACTTGTGCTCTTTTCTCGCCCAAAGCGGCTTTTCTCTGTTGTTTCCCGTTGTGTACATTTACATCTAGTTTGCAATCTTGAATTTCGCGACTGTAGTACCTCGAATCAGTACGATGTTGCGTTGCGTCAGACTAAGGCTCGATCGAGTTCAAATTGCATCTAAACGAGGCGTCACTGCAAGACTAATCTGATATTCTCGCAAGATTCGACTCTCCTCGCATCTGGAAGTGGCTCACTCGATGTCATAATACGAATCGTAGCGACGCAAGTTTGCGCCAATCCCCGACTCCTAGATCTCATGCGCATGTTTCAAGACTTTCAGCTTAATAGTATATATGAGCATTCGGGTGGGACACTCAGTCGTGATTCAAGCAGGACTGGTTGATGACTCATGAGTAAGGAGGACTTCCCAATTCGTGGCGTCAAGATAAGTATTGAGATACTGAAAGACGTCAACATCATCAAAACGGGAGTTTGAGGTGTCACGTTGATAGACGAGGGGAATGACGCGAAACATCCATCCAGCGGCGGACTCGTGTTGTCCAGAACATCTAAGTAAAAATGAACAGGTTGATAGGCGAAAAACATTGGGCAGTCGTCATGCGAGGTAGGGGGGAATGTGATTTGGGTGTAAACTTCTCCTAAATTAGTAGCATCGATGCTCATCAAACGTCTACACAAGACGGGAGAAGAGGTAAGCTACACCATGGCAGACAGTCTGTAGCCGGTTTGGGGTCTGGCACGGATGGAGATAGCCTGCAAGATGGTGGTGTGCTAGCAGTACGGCAGTGACATCAGATCTTGCAGAAAATACAAACAAAACATTTGTAATCTGGTCATACAGGTTTCGGTATTGCCGGAAGAGCCAGAACATGATCAGAATATAAAGGAGACAGTCAACGAAGCTGACAATATAGGTCGCACTGTGAAACCGATACAGGGTGAAATTTACCAAACATATGGTCGATATTCTAGTTAATTTTCTGCACATCAATGGCAACGCAACAGGACTTTTCTACAACTTGAAGTACCTCAAACAATGTCAAGGTTTAGCCTCAACTTTTAATTACATTGAACTTGGTTCTTTCGCTGGTGAGTCTCCACTGTCTAGTGATGGATGATGAGTCTATTTCGAGATCGGACTTGAATGGCACCGGTAAAACGGATCAATATGTCAGGCAGCACAGTTGCATCAATGTGTTGGCGTTGATCAAGTTGCTCATGATCGAATGTTTGCTGTAATCCAGCAAGGTTTCGATCGCTTCACGCATGCATTATAATATTGGACTCCACATTCTTCTTTTTCGTTGGATTATCCGAATTCAGTCGCGTTCCTGTCTCAATCCACACAACGTCTTCATGTATTGAGGCATGACGGATTCCATTCTACTATCTGTCATGCGGTTGTATTTGCCCAATCTGATGTCCGGACTTATGCGGTTGCCGTTCTAGATCCGCGAGTCATCACTCAGGCTAGCGAGCGCATTAACATCCAAACGATATTTCCCCTGTTTTGTGGAGAGAGTTCATCCGAAGATGTCCTCGAGCTTTCTGCATGTCCACATTATTCTAAGCGAGACGTCTACTAGTAGGAGCATGGACTTACATCACTTCCACCGTGACGTCAGGTGGTGGCATAGTTTATGGCAGATGTTCACGTAGTACCCAAGGTGAAAAGTATATGCACCGCTAGACTGGTGACCACTCCTTCTGTGAGACGAGCCAACTCTTCGACAGAAGGACTGGTAGATCTGAGTTTAAAATGGCAGGACGCGGGGATTGTGTCCAAATGCGGAATACTCACCCAAATGTGACTATAGACGGCATGTGTCCATCAAAAATCCCGAGTTGTTCCATAGTCGTAATGATATTTATATATTTGCCATTACCAATGTCCTGATTGATTAACAGCAGTCGATATAGATCAAGATATTACTGTATGATGACACGACGTACATTGTAAAGAACTGGGTCATCAGATGTATCCTCATTAATCACCACCGTGCTGATACCGAGTGTAGTAAATGTTGCAAGCTGAGCCTGTTGAAGTCGCTTGAGGGGTACAATCAAGATACAGAGCTCCGTGGGGTGCAAGAGAAGCAGAATAATCATTATGAGAGTTTTTCATGAGCCAGTTCCTTATGCGATGATGCCATCACCCGCAAGAGATCCCAAAACAGCTCGAAGCTGGAAGACCCGAGGTACTGCATTGCCAGATGATAAGAGATAAACTAAGACACAGGCAAGTGGAATATTATGCCGTTTGTGGTCAGCCAGAGATTCCATAAACCCATGGGATGGACGCAAGTGAGGGGATCAGATCAAGAAAGAGGCCCATTTAATTCATTGCACGAATAAGAGGGAAAACATTTTGAGTTTGAGGAGGTCCAGCGTTGTCCATAACAGCATCCAGGATATCAGAGGTGCTAATCCGCACCAAGCCTAAGCTTGTAGTACTACTAAGAATTCACTCTTCGACGTTGTATTTACAAGTTTATTAGGTGCCTCCGTCACACACCGTCTATATTTGGGTGAGTATTCCGCATTTGGACACAATCCGCGCGTCCTGCCATTTTAAACTCAGGTCTACCAGTCCTTCTGTCGAAGAGTTGGCTCGTCTCACAGAACGGACTGGTCACGAGTCTACGTTGTACTCTCCCCGATATTTTGCGAAGGCAAGCAATGAGTTTGAAGAAAAGGTCTGTCGCTTGCCGAACGTATGCGCCATGTAATCCCTTGATTCTTATCATCTTCAACAGCAAGCTCGATCTTCTGGTTCGCGTGCGTTACTCGAATCCTTTACCTGCACCACCATGTCCACCAAAGCTTTTCGACATTCCAACCAACCCCATGCGTTACGCTCGCCCAGAGTTTCTGGAAACGATAGCAAACGATGCCCCTCTTCCGATGATAGTAGACGCTGAGTGTGGCATGCCGTTGGATTTGGCTCAGTGGGAGTGCCTTTGGACTGAGGATGGAGACGACTCGTGTGAGTATTTGTGTACCGCCTTGCGCAATTGTCTGGTCTGAAAACTACCACCCGGCCGTGGTCCTTGTTTGATTCCTGGTTTTCTTTTAGTACTGAATCCAGATCCCAAAAATCCACCAAAGCTGGACCCGAAGGATCTGTTCCTGTTGGGAGACCCTTCGAGTGCTTCAGGACCATACGTGAACGGAGGGTCGTCTACCGCTGGTACACCAGTATCACAAAGCAAGACAGTTACATGGCTACGAAAGACAGAATACATAAGCAGGGTGGACGTTTCACGATCAACCCCGTCCCAAGAACCGTCAGTTTACCATCTAATCTTATTTCCTGACGAATTCATATATCATGTAACTCTTTCTCTCCACTCCTTTTGATTACAGCAAAAACTTGGCGGAAAGCGTCATAGACATCTCACCTGCAGCACAAATTCGTGATATCGAAGCTTCCTTCGCAGCGTCTTCCGCAGATAAACTGGACCTCAAAACTTTACGGCATCCTAATAAACCAAACATCTCTGCTGTGGAGTCATATGAGATATTTCCAGATGCCGATATTTGGGCAAACGCCTATGATTTGTTCAGGTTCTCTGAGAGGCCAGGGGAGAGACCTATTGAGGTAATGTGACCGAAACCTCTTACTTTTTTTTCTCTCTGAGCTGAACTTTGGCACTGACAAGGTCGACGATCCTCGTCTGGACTGCGCCATCATGAGACCCATGGAGTCTGATGGCGACCACTTCCTTTCATATTATCTCACCAAAGATGACGAGGTCGCCTTGCAATTCAAGAAGATGAGAGAAGACCATGTACTAACAGAAAACGAGGACCAAGTATGTTTCAACATACATTTTATTTGGACGTCTCATCTTATAACTCTTTAGGCGACTCCGTTCCACTTTGTTCGAGATTATGAGACTGTTAAAGTGGAACAAGAAGTTCCCAATGAATTCCTTCTCGTTTTAGATGATGGCGTGAATGGACCCGACAACAAAGTCGACAGTGAAACGGTTTACCAACGTCCCAAAGGCGCATATTACAAAAATATTGAAAGGAAGATGATTCTGAAGAAAAAACGTGTCAATGTGAGTGTCCTAGATCATTTTAGAAGTCTCATCATCCAATATGTACTCCACAGCCACAAGAGACGTACGATAAATGGGATGTCATCAATGTCACTCACGTACAGATGAGTCAAGAGGAGGAAGACGAGAGGGCAGAGACGCTGGCGGAAGTAATGGATCCCATGTATCTGCTAGGCCGTGTGGATGTTGACGCGGACGGGGAGGTAGTAGACGATTCGCAGACGTGACTTAATACAGACCGGAGCTGATCTTGCACCGCCTTGATACTGTACTACTTTTACTTACACAAACATTAAGAATTATTTACCCAATAAGTTGTGCCTTCTGCTGCCACTTAGGCCAAGAAAATATAGGTAATGGATGAGCCTCGGTATTGAACACCCACTGGTCAAGTGATATAATCTCCTCGTCGGTGAACAACAAGTAGAGATACTTGAGCCTTGAGCCAACGTCTAAAAGTCAACACGATGACCCATTTAAATGACATTGTAACGACGCACGTTTCTGCCATAAAGAAGCTTGGCATCTCGTCCTTCAAATCGGCCGGAGAATCGTCTACAGACTGAATGGATGCATAGCCAGTCTTCGTCCTGGTTTCCCTGTCGATGGACGAGAACACAGCCCACCCTCTATCCCGCCATTTTTCATCTCCGGTTGTTCTCCACATGATATAAAACGTCTCCACAGTCTACCAGATCAAAAATGAAATAAAACCCATTGAATCAGTTCAATTGGAGTCCATACCTCTGGCCTAAGCGCGTATTTACTGTTCTTGCTATAATAGTCGCGATCATCAACGAATCCTTCCATAACCGCATCCCCAACTCCAGGCGGAACACCGCCATTATCCTCCCAGGCTTTCAGTGCGTCAACCCATTTCATGGCGGATTGTTCGCTGGTAACAGGGGCGGAAAAGTATACTTCATCAGGGCCTAAACCAGTCTTGGAGTCGTGATACATCATCCAGCAAGTATTCGCCAAACCCTCAGCTGCCCATTCATGCAGCCTTCGCTCCTCTGGCGTTAGTTCGTCGGGACCTAGGCTGCGAGCTCCCAAGGCAAACAAGGCAGGCAGGAAGCACGAGAGGTGTTCGAAGATGTGGGTAGGATGGCCTCGTTTAACGTCCGTCACGTAAAGCAGATTGCGTCGAGGCGACAAATATAGAAGATTGTTTATTATGCCAGCCGCAGACCGGACATCTGTAACATAAATGTGGTATTTGTTGCATGGGAGACAGAAGCGCGACTCACACATGTCCCTCGCCTTGCGGTCTGTTTTACCAGTGAGGAGGTATTGTTTCAACAAGTACTCATAAGCACTATCTGCGTAAGCTCCGACTGTGTAATGATCTAAGGATGCGATAAGTGGTTCTAGGTATGGTTTGGAGAGAAGAAACGAAGCGCACCGTTCTGGGGCAAGCCTGAAGTAGTGCTCCAAATGGTAGGGAATAGTCCATCAGTGATGTTGGCATCCCGCATCAACGCCATGACATTTTCTACTTTGTCGTAGTATTGAGTGCGACCGGTGAGATAAGCTAGATATTTATATTCCATCTGACAGCTGAGACCTTCAGCCCATAACATTCCATTACTCCAGCCAGAGCGCGTTTTGCCACTAGGATCATTGTGTGAAAGACGACAAAAAAAACCCGAGCGCTGAGCTTACTTTCCAGTGTTCACGGCAAACATAGGCAACCCCGACGGGGTATTGAATGCTGGTAGCAACATCAAGCCTAATTCGTCGGCTTTCCGTAGCAAGATACCTTCACCAGATAGAGCATATGCAGAAAGTAAACCACCTATATATCGAATGACTGTTTCAAAAAACGGCGCATACAATCCCTATAGAGGCTAGTCAAGGGAAAGTTCCGAGACAAATGTGGAGCATGTACTTCATCTTGAGTGAAATTGAGATTGGCAACGGTGGACAAGGAATCTTCGAACTCGTTTTGAAGCCCCATGATCCACATGGTATCGAGAGAGTCAATTAGAGTTAGCCCCCAACCGTTGAAACTGGAGTTTACATGAGTATTTGAGCATGCGAACGGGATCATCTGAATAACAACTTACTTGTCTGTATAATTTTTTGTGACAGGGAGTAACTCGTCGTGCCCACCCGCGTATGTGATATATCCTCGGAAAGCATGCAAATATGCATCTCTGACTTCATCTGCCCTTGCCAGCCAGGTTGCCGAAGATTTGGAGGGTGACGAGAACGGTAATGGACGTGGACGATATCGATCGTGCCTAAAGTGTGGATGGTGGAGGTAATGTGGCGGTGGATAATCTGATGAGTAACCTATGATATAAACGACCCATAATATGCTTGTAACTGCGATTGATAGTATCACTAGCCGAACAAGGGGTCTGCGTGAGCATTGTAGTTGCGCCGCGCGCGCGGCGGCTCTGGGCGCGTTTCCAAACTCGAACAGTGTTGAACGCCGGAATATTGAGGAAAGCATAACGGCCGGCTTCGGTGGTTTGCTTATGCAGTAAATTATTACTGACTGACTGCAGGGGAGTGCAGACTGCCCGAGATGACTGATATACTTGCTGATTCTGGCAGGTTGGTATCGAGAAGAGGAGTCCCAGCAGCTCGAACATATGCGACCTATTAGTCCTGTAGTGCTTCGTGTGAGACAATAATTACTAGAGCGAGGCAGTCATGGACACGTAGTGGAGAGCTCTTCACGCGTTTGCCAGTTGGACATGCGAGATTAGACTGCTGGCAGTGACCACTCCTTCTGTGAGACGAGACAACTTATCTGGGTTTAAAATGGCCGGACACGCGGATTGTGTCCAAATGCGGAATACTCACCAAAATATAGAAGGTGTGTGACGAGGAACCTATTAAACCCGGATCTACATACATACACGTTGGAGATTGAATTGAAATATATTTACAAGTCTTGCCTCGCTTCGCTTCGGCGGTAAGTAATGGTGCTCGATACAACTCATGTTACTTGTATTATATGTGAACTATTACAATAACAGCTCGTGATGTCTGCAACCCATATACTCGTTCAGGTCCAAGTTATGACTGAAATCACCACGAAGTCTTGATACCCATATTTCAATATGGGAGTGCAGCCAGTGGGGCCAAGTTCTTGGCAGCTCGATATGCGTTGCGTCTGATTTGTATCCACTCTGAGGGTCTCAGTCCAAATGTGATCCATATCTTATGTACAGGAAAATCTCGGCAAGACTCCTGCAAAAGTGTGGTAATGTTGAACACGTTGTGACTGTTGTAGTATACTTTTTTGGCTCAAATGATTTATGACAGATACGGAGAAGATCTGTACTTGACTCTGGGACTATAAGGACCGAATGGAGCAACGGATGGCACTCCTGACCCCACGCTGTGATATAGTATCCAGTATTTTCGCCAGATCGGCACACGATAGGGGGCTGAATGCCACCACGATGGACCCAACAACAAGTCGCAACAGGTCGAAGGCGTTAGCACCAAAAATGTCGACACCTAGGCTCCGGAGCAATACACGGTGATACATATCGTCGATGCCTGATCTCCCTTCGCGAGTAGTAGAATCTGCTTCCCTGATGATGACTTTCAACTGTTCTTTGGGATCATTATGATCTCTGACAAGTCTGGTAAGGATAGATGCCACGATGAATAGTCCAGAACATCGTTGACTAAGAAAGCAATATCCTTGTCTACAGGCCACAGATCAGTCAAATCCCAATGGCTCCTCTCTGCGGCAACTTCTGATAAAGTGGTCCGGAGATAAAGCTCCATGTCTTGGTTAACGGAGGACGGATCGACGTCATGGAGCACGAACACTTCCGTATGTTCTTTTAAGAGTGGAAGATGGAATCCAGTCCGAATCGGCGCTTCAGGCCTGCCTGTAATGAAGAACTTTACCGACGGCATTGCATCAATGTGTTGGGCCAAGAGTGAAAGGATCGCAGAAGCAGGTTCTTTGTCTTCACACTCATCCAGAGCATCTATGATGATGGTTGTTGATAGCTTGGTAAATTTCATTGGTCCTACAAGTAGATCCTTGAGCTGGACTGCTGGTGACTCGTCGGCTGCGTCTTGGTTTCAAGCTCATAACCTTGATGAGGGCCTCCCGAAATTGTGGGTATCGACATGAGAGGCCAAACGCAAGGGTTGGAAATATTAGGCGCATGTTACACCTGTCAGGAAAATCGCGGGAGCAAAAGAAACTCGCTCCCAGTCGTCCCTCTGCCGAAGACCGTTCTGCAAAAGTTTTGGCAATGGTTTACCTTCCGGTGCCCGCAAGACTGTTCAACCAATAAACCCGCTTGTCCGCATAATCGACCCCACGCTTCTCAATACGCTCCAACTCAGCCGTACGTGTACCAATCAGATATTTCCGATGATTTTCACAACGATAACCTGCGTCCTTGGCCCGTGGTAGCTTGTTCAACACAGACATGTCTGCTTCATGCAAGATCAGATGGGGATAAAAATTGATGCGTCTACACACACCGTTTCCCTATCAAACAATACGATTAGTGGTTGTTCAGTCGCTCAAACACTTCGCAACACACCTGGTTCTCAACTTTGAAGTCCACGTTTCCGGCAATGATTACATCTCCCGCAACATCGGTAAATATCCCATGGTTAGCATTGACGTTCTTTGCCCCTGCGAAGAATCCTGGACGAGGAGGATTCACTGCTGGAAATGCACCCTGTAGCCTTTCCTCACGAGTTGAGGTGAAACAGCAGAGCGCGTTGTGGTTTCATCCGCCATTTGATCCAGATCAAACATCTAAACGGTCGCAACGAAAGTCAGGGTAAGCGGTTGAATATGATGTTCAGAAATATTTAGTAATCGCGCAGCGCTTGGTGTATATCCTCTACATGTCCCGCAAGCATCTGTTCATCGTGAGTGCTGTTCGAGAATCGAGATTTCTTCCCTCTGGTTTTCGTTTGATATCCGGCCAAGATCTTCAGAGATACGCCCGAGTGCACTGCGAATATAGTGAGGAGAATGAGATTAAAGGAAGAACATAATTTACAAACCTCTGCAACCTATCCCTTCTTTCCGACTCATTCAAATTGACCATGTGATCAACCATCGTATGCTCCAAAGACCTTAGTTTGTTGATCGTATCAGCTATGGCCTTCTTCGACTTATTGCTTGTAATATCCTGTATTAGGAGATGAGATAGAATAGAGTGACTGCGGGTACTATGAGATATATCATATATGACTTGTTGCGGGAGCGACAAGTGAAGAACCTGACCGAATATTTGCAGATGCCGGCTGCCAGAGACCTCATTGACCAAGAGAAGTGGTTAACGCGCTATGACTACATCAGCAAAAAAACAGAATCATTATCACGGATTGTGACCGTTACAACCTTCCAAAGGGATGGCAG
>QLOR01000002.1:0-12261 GCA_003313825.1 Sarcodon aspratus
TATATGCATTGTTTATTTTGGAGCTTTTTAGACTAGCATATCACTCCTCCAAATATTTCTAATCTCTTGGGCATGAAATTTGAGGTGGAAAATTCACTTCCATTCATTAAATACATAGCATCGCACCTTAACATGCATTGGTTAAAATTTTCTGGATATATTCCAAGTTGTATGCCTCCCCCGTTGCTTCAGAATGTTCGAAAACAGTCAATTTCCAGTAAATAAATTTGTAAATAATAAATAATGAGTTTATTATTATTACAATGCTTAGAGCACCTTAGGCTAAGTCTATACTATCGTTCAGAAAAAGAATTACAAGTATCTATGAGGAATTGGGCGAGATATAATCGAAAAGTGGCGGAGGTGGGTATTCGTGTGAATTTTTTGTTGGCGCGTCACGCGCATCCATTTATGGAAACAGCTGTAAGCATTTGGGAATTTTCCTGATGACTGTTCTTGCATTCAGTTAAGTCTGATAATTCACTAGTCTGAGCGGCTGCGCAGAAACTCCGATTCATCATCATCACACCTATAGGAAACGAATGTTACGGAAGGATGATGTAATGATGAAAGTTTTTTTTTTCATGAAACTCGGACCTAGGGATGTAAAAGGGCGCAATCGAGGAGTTGCATCCAAGTCAGTCTCTAGCGGAAAAATGAAGTCTAGTTCCTGATGTTACTCGCGTTAATACTGATCCATATTCAAAGCTTGCAGTTTATTCGTCAATAGTGGATGCAGTATATCTGCGTATCCAAACGTTCATCGTTTGCGACAGATGAAAGACTGGCGAACTCGGTTCTTACAGTATTACTTCTGATGTTGATCTTATTAGGTTCATTATCCCATGGCCAGTTGGCGATCACTGATAACGCCGTCGATTTTATATAGACAGGAAGCGCACATACTACAGCAGTAGTCAGGGCGGCTACTGCCAGTGGTAGGCACCCGATCTGAACTCGGTTATGGTTACTTTCGACCTGAATGTCCTCTCATGATCAAGTTATTGCGACTCAGTTCAACTTGATCAGACATTCACTCGTGTCGGGATGGTTCTGTTCCCTTTCAACACAGCTCTTTATTGAGATATCAAACATTCCAACTGGTCCGACCACGCCGCGTTTTACTACTCAATGGCGGTAATATGGTATACACTTCTTAAATACAAAGAAGCCTGAGGAGCTATGTCTCCATTCTGCCAGTGCTTTCCCTCTCCCTAACAGACAGCAACAAACCTCGGTCTCAGTCCTAATATCAAACCAGTGAACATCATGGACGTCATCAGCCTAGAGTTCGTCCACTTCTTGCAACGCCAGAGGCTCTTTGTAGACGTGAGTTTTTTTTTCCAATGAAGAAAGTGAACTCCGCTAAAGCACTGCCCGTACAGTATGCGTTTGGTACGCATGCCAGCCCTGTGGCTCATCACACTTGCAATTTCACTGATCTGTTCCACAGTGTCTGCTTTCGCCTTGTTTGTACGGAATCCTATCGAGTTATAGAGTTCTATTTTATCTCTGATTGTCCTTTGGTATAGGTCTATGATTACATTCTAACGCTACATCTCGAAATACAATTTATCTGGCTCTCATCGTGGACTTATACTAAAGTCCTCTTTCTGCTGGTCAGATACATGGCATGCGTTGATGCATTTATTTTTGTGATCGGTAAGCTTAATGTTCCCGAGATTACTCTGAATGTAGTTTGATTGTTCGACAGGCCAAACCTTCTTAAACGTTTCAGCAGAAACATGTACAAGGACATCTCGTGCAGAAATATGCAAGTGTTTTAGATTGATGCTTTTCTTCATGTGAATTCATATAAATCAGGGTTGGTGGTGCTCCAGATAGTCCTTGCAGAAGGTTGGTGACATTATATAATCGGTGCCTCACCAAACAAAACGTGTTGCACCCTTTGAAGGTGTCCTATCTATCAGAACTTGGGCTGTTTGGCGTAAAAACAAGGCAATCGGTGTCATACTTGTGGCGCTGGCGGTCCTTCATCTGCTTTCACAATGTATTTTAGTAAGTAGATTCGCCAACGGGATGGAGTGTACGTCCATAAGCCTATGTTATATGACTTTATTTGATAAACATGTTGACCCAGTCGTGCCTCCTCCATATTCTGGATTCAGGGGATGTTTACCTATGAAAGGTCCCGTAGCTCTATGGGCAAACTATGCTGTAATGATTGCCGTGGAAGCTAGTAAGTGCTACAGGGGTTTTCTTGTCAAAATCCTTCCAACTTACACCTGCCGTGTAGTTGTTCTCGCACTGATGGTGATCAGTGCTTTCAAGTCATGTTCGCCTGTGCTCTAATTTTTATCGCTGTTGGTAACCTTGTCTTCTTCATAACTTGTAGATCGACTAGGCAGCGGGAGCGAAATATGGCGCATAATCCATAGAGACGGTCAGTGATGGTCGCGTGGACATCAGTTTTCTATGATACTTACGGTTCAATGCAGGTATTATATTCTATATCTATCTCCTTTGTACGTTGCTCGATCTCAGAAAATGCTCCTGGTGTTCATATCATCTTGGTAGGCTTCACGATCGCCAACCTCGTTGCCATGGTTACTTTGCCTGTAAGTGCCATCCGTTGAGTTGTGAATGCATACGCGTTGACCAGCGGCTATCTATAGCTTGACACAATGGATTTGTTATCCCCGTTCGTATGAACTCATTCACATGTACCGATTTTGACCTAAAGCCTCCTCAGACTACAGGTTATTTTATATGCGGTACTTACGTCTCGGATTGTTCTTGGGATTCGAGAAGTGGGTGGTCGGAGCTTGCAAATTGAATTGCACAATGACTGCGAGGAGTCACCTGTAGTCGTCATACCTCTTGGGCTTATGGGAGAGCTACCGGGAACATAGCACCTCAGTACTCTCTCTAGATCTTTCACACATGACTGTATTATTGAACTCGACTGTATACAAGTTGGCGAAAACAAAAGCTCCCTCGTGACCTCCTTTGTAACTTATTCGTCACCGTAGTGAACTGACTTTAATTCAAAAGCATGGTGATTGAAATATTGACCCTGGGGAAGGCCTACTCCACGTTTCTCAATGAGCGAGAAAGATCTTCAAGAAGACCTAGTATTCGAAGCAGCAGAACGTCGACGGCAACCCAGAAGGACCTGAATCCATGGAGCATAGTCCTGGACGTATACGGCGAACTGGGCAGACCAGGTACGAAAAACTTGCTTAACACCTCGAAGCTCCTGCACCTTTGTGTCAGAGAATCCTAGTGGGCCAGGCTTCCCCGACTCGCATCCGACGAGCACGACTCCTTATGCGCATACTGTACCTCAATTTTATATTAGTAGTAGAGATAATAGCGTTTGTTTGCATTCCTCCGCAACATCTTTCAGGGTAGGACGGTGAATTTTTGCACTATGTATGCGCACCTCACGATTACCAGAAATTTATCAAGTTGAACCAAGAGGCACCACTAGACCATCGGTAGCTCAACCTTCATGGAAAAATGACTCCGAATCATCAACGAAGCAGCGCATCCTTACTTCATCGGACTCATGGCCCTCGCCTGGGCAGAAAATACGTCCAGCTGGCGCGCTGATCTATAATAGTAATATGTAGTCTTTAGTAATCGAATGGTAATGATAAATATCGATGAATGACCACGATGATCATTCCAATGGCGACAAACCTCAGGCCTCAGTTTCCATCCAGAGAGCTTATCTTCTACGGCAGTGTAGTCACTGTCCTTTCCATGAACCGCTTTGCTGGTGGTGATACTCTTTTGTTAAAAAACAGACGGATATCTTCAATAGTGTCGGCGCTAGCTTCATGTCCGCCGGTGGGAAGCACAATCCGTTTGCAAGCTGTGCGGCACGATTCAGGTACCCGGTCATCACGCCCAGTGACTATTAATTGAGGGTTTTAGAAAGACGCGACCACTTGGTGATGAAGGTGCCCAGCAGAGCGTAGCGTTATGCTGCATGCGAACGGTCGGCATCACATTCGTTCGTTCATCAATACTAGTTGAATACCCAACTACTGAATCTGTAGACACTTGTGCCTTTGCATCAATAAGGGTTCTGTGTATCAAGTCTGTTGAAATCCCTTGTCCTATCTACTCTAGAAACTGGAATTATGATGTGTTATTAAATGATAGAGCAATGGAAGTTGCACACTCGTCGATTTAGCTCCAAATAGCTGTATAGGTTATTGGGCCGCGCTGCAAACCCACTTCTAACCCCATGAACGACCAACCCAACGCACTCGTGACAGCCTTGTGAGATCAGAAGAAAATTCAGGATCATAGCCATTATGCTCGTAGGTGTCTCGTGAATTCGAAGTTGAATGTTGCAAGGACTGTTTTCGAGAATCCAATCGGTTGACTAACTTCAATACTGTGGAACATGCTCGTTACTACGCCAGAACCGTTGAGAAATAACTTGCCTGACTTGTATATCTCCTCTCGTATATCTTGATGGTCAATCTTGAAGAGCCAGGAAATGAACTCCCGACGAAGAGACTCGAATGGGGGTTTGCTTTGAAGAACGTCCAAAACCGAACCACTACAAGCATAAACACTGGAATCTTGCAAGACAACTTTGACCTGGGGTATCTTGCGGAAACATGATTGGAGAATTGTCGAGATCCGTGAATTGGAAACGATGATAATTCGTCTGGCCAACGGAAGATTGAGAAGGGATCATAATCGGGAAATGCCGCTCTCGTGCAAAGAGCTTTTATGTCCCGTCTCCTCGTTCATCAGCTCTATCAACGACTGGAAACCGTGGGCCGCGGTGCATATGGCTCAGTCCATAAGGGCATCCATATCCCAACTGGAAATGTTGTTGCTTTGAAAATCATAAACTTGGACACAGAGGACGATGATGTCGAGGACATTCAACGCGAAGTCTCTCTCCTTACTCAGTTACGCGATGCTCCCAACGTGACGAAATACTATGGTTGCTATATGGATGGCCCTAGAGTCTGGATTGTGATGGAATTTGCTCAAGGAGGAAGCGTCCGCACTTTAATGAAGGCCTGCAAGGATGGGATTATAGAGGAGAAGTACATCGTTATCATTGTGCGCGAAGTACTCATGGGCCTAGGTTATCTCCATCGATCTGCAATCATCCATCGCGATATTAAGGCAGCTAACATTCTCATTACTGCTGTGGGCAAAGTCATGATATGCGACTTCGGTGTTTCCGCACTGCTTGCTACTACATCTAGCAAGCGGAACACGTTCATCGGCACGCCATATTGGATGGCGCCCGAGGTTGCCCAGGCTGTTCCTGCCTATGACACAAAAGCCGATATCTGGAGTTTGGGTATCCTCATTTATGAAATGGCGAAAGGAAGCCCTCCACACTCGAACATGGAAGCAACAAAAGTCCTGCAGCTCATTCCCCGGTCTAGACCTCCTCGACTTATAGATGGTGAAGGAAGCAAAGACATGCGAGATTTTGTTATTTGTTGTCTGAAAGAGTCTCCTATCGACGTACGTGTTGTTATCTCCAAATGATTATTTCGACACTAAAACATGATGTAGCGCTTGCCTCCTGACGAGTTAATCAAAACAAAGTGGATAAAATCTGCGTCTAAGGTTCCCATCTCAGTTTTGAAAGACTTGATTATTAGATACGACACATGGTGCCAAGGGGGTGGTATAAGGAGCAGTCTTGCAGATCCTTTGCCTTGGGAAGACGAAGTAGAGTGAGTGGGTTACACATCGAGATTAGATCCACCGCGTAATAATAAGATATTCTGTTCAGTTCCCCTCCCTCACCTCCTGCCATTGAGGACGATTGGGAATTTGATACTGTCAGAGGCACAAATCCTTCTTCGGACTCCAGCGAGAGGTTATCGTTGGTCCGTCCAACTGAAGATGCTTCTTTGCCGCAGAACTTGACTATACGGCCCTCTGGTACCTCAAAGGTCCCATCGTCTCTGCGTCTCCTCTTTCAAGATGAAACCTCTGTGATGTCTGACCCGTTCAATCCACCCGCCACTTTCCCTTTACGATCGACCAACAATAATTCCCCCCCTCCAATTCCTCCTTCATCGACATCTTCGAGAGACCGTTTTGCCCTGAAGAGAGCATTGGTGGTAGATTCGAGCGGAGATGAATCTCAACATACACATCGACCTGGGTTCGTGTTTCCCCCTCGACCCTCACCAGCTCGCTCTGCCAACAAGATCCCCGTTGGAGAAACAGAATTCGAATACGGGAAAAGTCATAACAGCCCTTCTTCTGACTCTAGAGAAAAATTACCCCCACTTGGCCCAGGAATTCCGTCAGGGTTGAGCCCGAGTATTGATCTGGGAAGTTCAGCTAAGTCTCAGCCCACGTATCGTGAGGTTGGATCATCTCGTGGGCTTGCTGATATAGAAAAACCTCCTGCGATATCCGGGACAGTAGCCGATATTGGCATTGTTGTTTCCGAAGCGCCGCCAAGCTCTCTCTCATCATCATCTAGCCCGGACCCGGCAATCTTGACCAAGCGCTCGATCTTAAATCGAAAGCGCTCCCAAAGCAGCGTTGGTGATATGGGTGGTCGGTCTTTGGGATCTCATGAATACCGCTTCCCTATGAAGCCATTAGATCTGACTAACCCACCCCTGTCCAGGATTAACACTGGTTCGAACTTTGTCAATGATACTGGCGGTGGAATTAATAGGACAATTTCCCGAAAGCCAAGCCTTATCAGACAAGCCTCGGTGTCTGTGATGGAGAGCGTGTCATCGACCCCACTTTTGCCCCCAGTACCTCCTTTTCTCAACTCACAACGCAAGCGTAGTGGCAGCGGAGCCAGTGGGAATAGTGATCATCTTATGCAAAACATCCCTGATTTGAGAGATGTTTTAAAGGTGCTACAGCCTATATCCCATCGCTTTTCCTTACACTGAAACTTGCTTTCTAGGTCTCGCATTCAACTCTGGAACATCAGCTTGGCATGGTTGACCTTCTGCCGCCATCACCTTCTGCTTTCGCGTCAAGTAGCAGAACATACTCTCCCTCCCGGAATTCAGTAGCCTCTTTTGGCAGTCAGTCCGTGCCAGGTACTACGCCATCATCGCCATCACGCCCAGATTCTCCACTGTTGGAGATTGTTCAGTCATCCCTAAACGCAAATGTCCAAGCAGACATATCGGGCAGTAGATCCTATGTTTCCCGAATAAGACCGCTAGATCTTGGGACACTGATGAGTTCTCGAGAGGACACGGAATCAGAATTAGCGTCTACCGTGGAAGAACTCGTACAATGGCTCTCAGAGGTTGAGAGCGGTTTCACTGATCTTCTTGTCTCCCCTACCGTAGACATGATCGAGGAAGAACAAGAAGATTCTGGGTCTCACATTGACGGACCAGGATTGCCCCGAAATCAAAGTAACGATCACCCCGTTGTAGACGAAAGCGTTTCCCGACCCAGCGCAAGTTCACAGCTTGCTCCTGTAAGCTAGCTGTATTAATACATATATTGCTCTGAAGCTTTATATACTGGACGTTGACTAAATAAAGCCCTTTGCCAAAAGATATCCAGTGATGATGGCAACGGATTGTTCAACATTGGATTCGCCTGTCTTGATATGAATGTCAGGATTCTCAGTGCCTCGTACGGAGCAGAGATCCCCGTAAAATCTTGACAATGATAATGATAAAGGCACAAATATTCATAGAAACGACACAATAAACGATCTTTGATTTCTCCAGCTCTTGCCTTCTTGTACAGGCCAAAATTTGGATCCCGTTGTTCTACTACATGAAGTGATGCATCTACAAAGACCTCGATAAAAGACAGATCTGCCTTTTCGTGGATTTCTCGAGCAACCAAGCGATCGGCACTATATGGCGATATGAACACAGCTACACGAACTGTACATGAATCAGCAAAAATTTTGGAAACCTGGTCAAATAGAACATAAAATTGGACTCGGTAAGAAATTTGTCCTCTAGACCTCGCCAATCCTGCGGATGTTTTCGTTTCTGAATTTTTCGTCGAATCAGAGGTCTTTGTTCAAGCCGAATCGAATGTTATCGCCATCAAGACGATAAGCCTGAGTGAATTTGTTCAGGTGCGGCAGGTGCTGCTCGAGAGCACTGAAGCGATGGTGGAAATGACCATCAGGCACGGATCAAAACAAGCATGATATATAAGTATGCGTTGCCTTTCCTCTGGCACTGAGATCAGTTAACCATATGGTGACACCTTTCTGCTTGAGCAAACTGGTGCGCTAAGTGACGCTGACGGAGCCAGGATGAAAAGTTAGTGGCCATTGCAAGGACGAGAAAATCGGAAGTTATCGAGACGGGGGAATAAGACGGACGTATCACCCTGACCACAAGGCCCTATATACTAGCCGTCTGTGCAGAGGTATCCCAGAAATTTCGCACCTGTGATGCCCACAAGACGGGCCTAAATTCCAACATAGACTAAGACAATGTAATACTAAGGATCGTAAAGAATGGGCAGCCGTCACACCATGGCAAACAGAACAGATTGCGGTCCAAACTATGGCAATCAGTCATCTCCCCTCAATCAAAGTTTCAGCCACATAATTTGCAAAAGCCAAATTGCGTTTGGATAAGTCGTACCGTAGCCACTGTACGCCACAGAGCGGCGGGATCGTAGTAAGTTACAGCATCTCCACGCCTAAAGAAAAAATAAGAGCCCAACCACCCTTTCTTGATAGGTCACTAGTCACCCGGGAACGTCTACCTTTCTTTTGATCAAGGAACACCACTGCCGAAAGTTCATCGATACGATGTGCCGGAACTAAACGCTCGACTATGACAGGTCCGAGCCCAACTTCCATAATTCGAAGCTTCGGGCGTCCTAGGATTGCAGATAGTCGGATTTTAATCTGCTGAAACGTGTCTGACATGATCAATGTCTTCACCATCTGCAAGTAAACCTGCTCTCCCTCTCTCCGCTATCCGCCAGGTTCATTTGACAGATATGGTGAGCACACAAATTTGAAACTATCTATTTCCCTGAAACATTCTCCTTGTGACTCAAAGAATCGTTCTGACTCGGAAAATGTCAGTGCGGTCCCTGGCCATACTGTGAACTGCGATTGTCCGTGTAAAGCGAAAGATTCCTCCACGGACGATGAATTAGTGGCTGGACAACGTCCCTCTATCTGGGCAACTTATGTGAATGCAGCAGAACGATATGAGGGGAGAGTGGTCGATAGGTGGAACGATGACATGGATGCCCTCCTCATCTTTGTAAATCGATTTCCCCGTATGCTGCGGGTCGTTTATTTTAACCCCCTGTCTCTAGGCTGGTTTGTTCACCGCTGTCATCACCGCATTCGTCGTATATGTCATTGGCGACCTCGGCGAAAACTATGCACAAACAACTGCACAGATGCTCCGGATTTTGGCAGCTCAATCCGTAAACGGGACGACCGGCGAGCTAGTTGCTTCTCCACCATTCAATGGACCAGACCCCACTACCCGGTTCGTCAATATTGTTTGGTTCCTTGCCATAATATTCAGCGTCGCCGCAAGCACGGGAGCCATGTTGTGCAAACTATGGTGCACCAAGTTCCGAAGCATGTATGCGCCTGAGAAGTACGCCGAAGCGTACTTGGACATGACTTGCAAGATGCAAAAGCATTTTGACGCAATGGACGGATGGAGGATGAAGACGGTTGTTGAAGTTCTGCCAGGTATTCTCCACATCGCAGTTGGGCTTTTCTTTGTCGGATTATGGAAGTATCTCCAGGCCAAGGATGCGATTCTCGGATACGTCATCGGTGCTGCAGCTATCCTGGTAACATTGATCTATGTCATGTTCACTGTCATCTCCCTCATATGGGAAGCACCATATTCGACTCCTTTCACACCTCTTCTCTCACTCTCACTCAGGTGGTCAGTGAAGCTTATTCAAATACTGTGGATTAAGTCTATCAATAACCCGATACTCCGGTGGGTCATTGGGCTACTCCGCATTATGTTCTTCATCATACTATCCCCGTTTCTTCTCGTCCTCCTCCTCCTTATGGTCCCAGTTGTGCTTATGCTCGCATGCTCGTTTTATATCCATCGGCCACCTGCAGAGTTCTACCTCTATGAAGCGTTGATGCTCTTTACCACCATGGTTTCAAAATTCAAGAGAGAGGTGCAAGACAAAGATCAGACAAAATTACAGGTTAATGCGCTGGTCCGGCTTCTTTACATACCATTGAAGTATGCCGACGTCTGCATTGTGTTGAAGACACTGCTACAGTTGGCTACTTCTAGATCCACTAGCCTTTTGAGCCGTAGTGGTGTTCTCGAATGTGCAACAAATTGCTTGCGGTTCGTGATGCCACTGGTCCAAGAAGATGAGATCGAGACGCGAGATGACGAAATGTCCCTTGAACGGCGCGATCTCTTCTTTTATTGTGTCCGTATCTTATCCTTCAACCGGCTATGGCAGGCCCAGCCAACTTCCAAAAAACTTTTGGCCAAGCTTCCGAGTTTCGCGCTCTTCGACAATTTGCTTGGATCCAAGCTGTACACAGGTGCCACAGACAAGGAAGTGCAGTTATTATGCGACTCCTTGTGGCTCCGACCATCAGAGAAGCGCCGTGAAGTTGCCTTCCGTTGGGCTAATAATCATCTATGTGGAGTTACGGAGAGGTTTCCATCTGACATCATTTTCATCGAACTTATAGGGAACGCCGAACAGTGGCTTCGGCAAAATCGACGTGACAAAGATTCTCTTGTAAATTTGGATTCGTTGGAACAGGCTCCTTTACCCTCGACCGAGGTCATTCATACCGCACTACCGTACTTCAACATGTTGATGTCTCCCAGATTTGTGGGGGGTTCGACGATGTCACCATCGCAACTCATTAAAAACTTGATCGATGTCCTTCGTGCACGGGGTCGTTCACCGAAGTGGATTTGTCAGGTGATTCGTGCAATTTGGAGTAACGATCCACAGGCGCTAGATCAGTCAATTGCGAAAGCTCTCCTCGATTGGGTTTCCACGTCGCTGAAAGACGGTTCACTAGATAACCTCCCGGTGTTGCTGGATGCAATAACATATGGGCCGAAAGTTCTCCCAAAGGAAACTGTTCATCCCCTCTCCACTTTGTCTGACATATATGAAGAGTTTGCGAAACACGAGCATATCCCTACCGACTCACAAGGACGCGATGTCCTCCACCATATTGTCCAAGCATATGCTGCCACTTTCGAGTACGCATTCGAAAACTCCGACAATCCGAACTTCCACCACGTAAAAGAGGATTTTGTGCATTCCTTCAAACGTATTGCTGAATACTTGAAACCGGACATGCGAGAGGGTGTCGAGTCTACACTGACCTTCACACATTTGCTTTCAACCACTTTCTTCTCCATTGTGTCAAGTCCCGACCAAGATCATTTCCCACTTTCTCCTACTATCGTGGAATCGTTAAAGTCCATGACACGCAATCGGAAGCAATCCCCTCAAGCGAGTATCCAATTCAGGTGGATATGCTCGATCGTTCGTGCCGCTTGGCGGAGATATCCCACCGAGCTTGATGAATCAGTTGCCCAAGAATTGGTCACAGCTGCTTCTGCATCACCGGATGATACACTTGAAGCTGTTCAGGTGGGAATCGAGGCGATTATTCACGTACCAAACATTTTACCAACGGCGGATTTCTACCCATTGACATCAATCTCCCACATCTATGAACGCATGATCAAGGCGGACTCCCATGGTACGCGTGAAGGGTTGCAGCCACAGTTCCGTGATCTATACAACAAGGTCTTGCGAGCATATGTCTCTATTGTGGAGAATGTTCTCGTCGGGAATAATTCGTGGAATACCGGCATTGCTGGTTACGAGCGAGACGTGCAGCGCTCCATAACTACTATGGCAAGGACAATCCCTTGGGTTTGCGTCTCGAACCAAGACCGTAATTTTACCCTTCTCGCTATATACCCTTTGGCACTTCTGCTCTGGAAAATAAAACTCTCCCCCGACGAGGTCAAGAATTTGCTAAAACCGCATAAGGATGTCTTGATCAACCTCTTCGTCGAGACATCTAACTTATCCGAGTCGAGAAGAGATTTGGATGCCATCGAGTATAATTTAGATATCAAATTCTATTGCGCCAAATTGTTATCCCATCTGTTCGCTGGCAACATTAAACAGTCCGACCGGGAAAGAATTCGAACGGTCTTGCCGAAGCTGGAGACCCTCTCACTTGAAGGGGGATCTCCACAAGTTCGTTGGAAGGCTATCTACGTTGTTATCCTGATGGAATCGTTTTACGAAATGTGGTGGTATCACGACATG
>QLOR01000003.1:0-18032 GCA_003313825.1 Sarcodon aspratus
ATCCTCAAGACGAACAATCAGTTACGTCGTTGATGGATCTCGTTGCTCAGGAGAAAAGACCGGCGGACATTACGCGCGCGGCTCTATTCATTCAAAGAATCCGTGAACTCCGGCTGGAATCTAAGGACTTGCCTGTACATTGGTCAATCGCAATGGATCGATGGAGTGCTATGCCTCCAAAGATCAAAAATGTCAAAACCAGTGAGATGTGACGAACCGTCACAACTTTGAAGAAAGGATCGAGTGTGTCGTTCAACCACAACCCGAAGAAATGGATGGATCACATTGGGAATCATCCCACATAACGTCCAATGGGTATTCGTTTGAATACTCATGGGATTCCTCACATTGGGGACATTTCTGTCCATATTGCAATAGGTCGCTTATCGGTTGCAAACCCGTTGGAAGAGCCAAAGTTCGGCCCACCACTTCAGTTTTCGGCTGATGAACGAAAATGGATCAAACGGGAACACGGATTACAGGGCAATGCGTTCTATCGTGCGGCAGTCTGGGTACTTGGCCAGGAAGGATATTTCGCTTCCAGGGTCCACACTTTAGCCTTGCCAGAATGCGACCATATTCGACGACTACCATACACTGGAACATTCGACGAGGCCGGTGAAACCGATCCAGACGAAGTAATTCATCACCTGGCATCCAATGGCTGAAGTACTGCTTGGGCCAATGAGCACGGTACGATCAGTTATGCTCGATCGTATCTACGCGAATGGGATCGTTGACTCTCTGGGAAGAAGACCGATCGTGAGGACCCAAGACTCAGGGAGTTATTCGACCGATTGTATCCGCTTCCACCCGCAGTGGAGTTTGCCAAACCAATGGCCGGTACAATGGAGGCCGTGGAAATGGTCCGGACACAAGGACCAAAAGACACGGCCATCCCAATCGATCCTCCTGCTGTGGTATTGGAACAGCCCATTGCTGTTGACCCCCCACCTCGTGCGCCATATGATTTCAGTGATGCCAGTGCGGATGAACGTTACCCGGACACGCCGAAGAGTCAATGCTCTGATATGAATGAGGATCCAGCTCGGATATGAGGTTCAGGTTATGGTACAAGCATTCGTGCTAGTTGATGTTGAGGCTTTCGTATTCTGGTTGTTAGATCTACTTTGGATTTGGTGTTGCATGCATAGCATTACGCTCAGTGGACAATTTTCATACATCAGCAAATGTCCATTTATCTATTTTTTGACTTTGGACACTTTGCGTGAACTTTAACGTAACTTCACCAGGAAGACTCTTTACTTTGACTTTCAGTAAACTTTAATTAAGCGAAATTTTAAAGTATTCAAAAGTCGAAATAAAGTATTCAATAGTCGAAATAAAGTGTAACTGAAGTATGAAAAAAAGTCTAGACAGAGAGTCTACATACTGATCAGGAATACTATGACAATATTTTGGCCGAAGAGTCGCATATCAAGCGTAATCCTAGATTCACCGTGACAGATGACCATGTACACACTTACAGATTTATCACTACGCTGAGCAAAGCCGCCTACTCTCCACCTAGACGCACTAGACTAGGACTCAGAGTCTAGTACCCTCCCACTGCCAGTAACCACCCCAAGCCACCACACTATGGGGCTGTCTGAATCATCAGAAGGGGATCTCGTGCACATGGTGGTCGGCAAATTTGTTGACATGGTAAGTGACGTGTGTAGCGTGTTGAAGGAAGACCGGGTCACCAGTGATACGACCACTATTGATTCCAGCTTCGAAATTAGCTAATGTCCTCTCAATATAGCCCATAAAAGAACAATGGCAAAACTCCGAAGAATATCGCACCATGTCGAACCATGTCGATTATTCGCATTGTTCGAGGCTTCGATCGACACTTCGCTCATATTCGCCCTAGCTTCGATCAACACTTCGATCGTTCGATACTATTCCCCTTCTATTCCCCTCATCAGCCGCTCCCGCACTTCGAACCTCATCGAAACACTTCGATACTCCACTATGATCCCCTTATGCTCCACTATGACCAGTCCTGCTCCACCACACACATGCTACATGCTCGAAACACATGCTATATCCTCTTTGTTGCCCCTTTTAGTCATCATTTCCTTCTATCATTTTGATCTATTGTTCGCACTTCCGCTTCGATCGATTTCCTTTTATAGTAATTTGAACAAAACTTCGTTTCGCACGATCGCCACACCTTCCCCTTTAGTATATTATTTCTTTTATTGATTTTTCGAAGTATTTTCGTAGTTTAGATACAATCTTTTACTAAGCTCGATGTTCTCTCTTGTACTCTGTGACACCCCTGTCTTCATGATCTCTACTAGCTTCGTTCCTAGATAGTTTCGCACAATTTTAGATATATAAAGCCTGTAACAAGTTCACAAAATAAAAAAAATTAGTTCACCTCTCGTCCCTTCGATTCAATTTCTATCGCCCAAGTCTTACGATATTTTATCGTGCGCTCTCGTCATCGCCATCGCTCAATTCTATCGCCTTCGCCATCGTCTTAGTATATCGTCATCGCCATCGCCTTCGTACATCGTCATCGCCATCGCTCAATTCTATCGCCTTCGTCTTCGTCTTTGTATATCGCCATCGCCTTCGCCATCGCCCTATTACTTCGTACATCGTATCGTCTTCGTTCCTCATCGCACTTCAGATCGTGGAGCATAGGTTGTTGATTGACTTCTATTGGATCACCTTGCAACCCCCACTAGACTTACTGTATCGACTATAGGCGTATAGCTATCTCCTAGGTTGCCAGTAGGTTGGACATATCATTGTTGCGATCCTCTCGTTCCAATTCACTCTTGTACATGTCCCAGGAACACATCATGGACCTGATGGACTGTCTCGAAGACCTCGACAGCCTGGTGATATTGACGACGAACACAGCGAAGAAGAGTTCAAAGATTGGATCGACAAGCTATATGTTAGGATTCACCTATCCTAACCGCCTTACACACTACAGGATGTTCAAAACCATCGACTAGACCCACAGACATACAAGATACACATGGATATCAAAGACACAATCAAGACTCACGTCTATAGACAAGTACACAAGACATAGGAACAAGTCCTAACCAGACGTCATCCATAAGACATATTCCCCACGGTATAGATCATCAATACTACAGATCAAGATACTCTAGTCAAGACAGGATCTTGTCCCTCGTCCAGAAGATATAGAACGATCTTTACCTCTCCCTCGGGTTTGGATTACCATATCCAAAGTCTCACCATGTGGTCACAGAATGTTCTCAGACATTCCACCAAATTCCATTGTCATTACTCATCTTTCCCACACGACGTCATCCGTAGTCAAAGATCAGTCAGCAACACATCCTTATCCAGTATAGACATGTCAGCATTCCATGGAACGGTCATGTGTTATCCTCAAGACAGTCACATCATACATCACACTTTCCCTCGGGTTATTATTCTATCTTATCGTTTATATCTCCCCTTCCTCTCATAGTCTTTTAACAAGACCTTGCCATATTAGAGCTCTAGGTATTTCCCTATCTCTAGATTATTCTCATCATTTCCCTTTTAGTATTTTCTTTCCTATTGATTATTCTTCATCATGGTTTATTGTTTATTGTTTCCTCTTCCTTTCTCACACATTCAGTTTTTATCCCCATTAGTATAGATTACTAGTGGCAGCTTCCATATTGAGATAGTTATTCCCATGGGCCAGTAGATACGTATATAAGGACGCCATGTAGTAGCTAGAATTCCCTCAATTTGGATTTTGACTTCATAGTCTCTCTCTTCATTAACCTCTTAGTTGAGAGTTGACTATCTTGTCCCCATCACTACCCTCAGTAGCCAAGAGCTTGGGATATTCCCTTGACTCTACGCTTCCTGTGCCCCTCTCATCACAGTCGTTGTAACCTCAACGTCATATTTGATTGGTTGGTAGTCAAGGACGTAACACTATATGGTTTCATCCATCAGATTAATCCACTTCCCTTTCCTCCCCATCCATACTCTCTTGATACTTTCTCCCTTACTTCGAATCTCAGTGAGGAGGACATTTCCTCTCCTGAAGATTCTTATGATCTAGTCCCCCGATCCGAACATGTGAAGCACGACGATATTAGACTTCTCAAGGTTCGAAAATGGCTTAGCGACCTAGTTCAACCAGACAAACTCTCTGACTCCAAGTATATGACATTCCTTCGATATTGCACTGAATTCTTTTTCGATGAAGATCGTCTGTGGAAGAAGAATGCACAAGGAGTGCACAAACTCATAGTCGACCCTCGATCACATCTCGAAACCATTTGATCTGCCCACAATAAAATAGGACACAAAGCAGTCTTTGCAACTCATGCGATAGTTTCGCAACGCTTTTGGTGGCCTAACATGAAAGCAGATATCGTGTGGTTCGTTCGAACATGTCATCTCTGCCAAGTCCGTCAAACACAGAATGTTCTAATCCCTCCCATCGTCGCGACTCCTGCACCTTTGTTTGCCAAGATATTCATCGATACCATGCATATGCCAGCCTCTGGATCATTTAAGTATATTCTCCAGGGTCAATGTTCGCTAACTAATTATCCAGAGTTTCGAATGCTTCGAACAGAGTCTGCGAAAACTATAGGAGATTGGATCTTCGAAGATATTCTCTGTCAATGGGGTTCACTTCGCGAAATCGTCACTGATAACGGTGCTGCATTTCTCAAGGCCCTCGATTATCTCACAAAACAGTACCAGATCAAAAACATTCGAATTAGTGGTTACAACTCTCGTGCAAACGGAATCGTCGAACGATTGCACTTCGATGTTCGACAGTCTCTCTTCAAAGCAGCTGATGGTGATCAGAAGAAATGGTCCCTAGTGGCTCACTCAGTCTTTTGGGCAGAAAGAGTAACATTTCGCAAAAGAATGGGTTGCTCACCATACTTTGCTATTACAGGATCCCATCCAGTCTTTCCCTTCGATATTTTCGAAGCAACCTATCTACAGCCAGCACCAGAGTCTATTCTTTTGAGCACCAATCTCATCGCTCGAAGAGCCATCGCACTACAGAAATGATCCAAAGACATTGATCAGCTGTATTTGAAGGTCTACGATGCTCGAAGACTCGCAGCTCATCGCTTCGAACACGAACATGAATGAACTATTCATGATTACGATTTCAAGTGTGGAAATCTCGTACTCATGCGAAATACACAGATCGAAAAGTCTCTTAATCAAAAGATGAGAGCAAGATATCTTGGACCTCTTATAGTTATTTCGCGCAATTTCGGCGGTGCTTACATTGTTTCTGAATTAGATGGCACAGTGTTTCATTGACCAGTAGCAGCCTTTCGACTTCTCCCTTATTACCCTCGAGCTTCAATCTCGATACCAGATGACCTTCTAGACTTTGACACATCTCGTCTACGCGAATTAGAACAAACCAAAGACACCGAGATGGACGACGATGTCGATGATGAAGAGATAGACACAGATACTTGATTTATGCACTTCGATAAGTCGCGATATTGCTTAGCGATGTTTGTGCAAGACCTTCAAGGGTTTTTCGGCCATGATGACTTACTGAGCCTTTCCCTTTTATTCTCATTTCATTTCTATGCTTTAACTTTGACTTTTTGCACTTCGATTTTCAAAAACAAAAAACTCATCTCATTTATATTTCAAAAGACAAACAAAAAGAATTCACAAAAACACAAAAACAAGTATGTTACAGGAGGATAGAAGTGACTGCGAAGAAGACAAACAAAGGCAAACTTACTTAGACAGGGACTTCGCCCTGTTGTCCAACACCTTCTCCATTGCATCGATTACTCGACAATGACCAGCGAGACTTGCCTTCTCAACTCGAATTGCTTCGAGCTCGCTTTTGCGATCCAAAGCACTCTCCTTACCCTTCCCCTTCCTCTTTGCCTTCACAGTTGGGACTTCAGGAGTCCCAACACTCGACTCAACCTCCATCTTATCCTCCTCCTCAGCTGCGAAGATATTAGCGAAGTCCTTTACTTAATATCAAACTAAATAAAACTCACCAGTTGAAGTCTTCGCTTTCTTCGCTACGCCCTTCAGCAGCCCAGTCTTCGTGACATTCTTCCAATAGCAGGCCTGCTGATCGGTCTTACACTTCACACTTGTTATCACCATCTTTCGTGATGCATTGTGCAGGTGTCTTGAATGAAGCACAGCGATCACACTATAACAAAGCCAAAACATGTTATTATCTGTGAAAACCTTCGAAGATAACTAAATTCACTTACCCTGGTCTCAGAAATCCCCCTCTTCCTTTTCGGCTGCTTCGAGCTACTCGCTTTCACAGTCACAGTGTCGTCCTTCGATGCTGTATTGACCCCACTCGCCGAAGTCGACCCCTCGAAGTTGAACTGATCGATCTCCTCGATCTCGTCATCGTCATCCTCAATAACAGTGGGCTTCATCGCGACCTTACTTCGTGGCTTCAGCCTGTCCTCCTCCTCTCTCCTCATTCCTTTCTCCTCCACAACATCCTCACCAATCTTCTCAGATACCTCCTCTTTCTCCTTCTCTTCCCCTTTTTCTCCTTCCACCTTCTCTTCGTCTACCTTGTCCTCTTCCATCTTCTCCGCTTCTTTTTTGCCCTCCCCTTTGCCCTCTTCTTCGACGTCGAGATCTTCATATGCCTTTTCGAGCTCTGCGATCTTCCTTTGAAAATCGCCCAACAACACCTTACCAGCCTTCTTCTGTGCCAGCAACTCCGTCATGCGCTTGTCATGTTCACGCTCCCTCGCCTTCTTCGCCTCTTTCGCATCCTTCGCAGCAACTGCAGCCTGCAGCCTTACTACCTCTCTCTCCATGAACTGCCTTTTCTCTCCTTCCTCACGCGCTATCCGAGCCAATTGAACCTCTGCAAACCTTGGCATTAAAATCGTGCCTGCCCATGGCAGAAAATCGACCTCTTCAAGGGCCTCGAAAACTTCTTGCGCCTCTGCGACACAGGCAACAATTTCCGGATCGTCGAATGCCTCTTGATCGAACATCGCCATCACGTGGTTAAAATCATCCTGTCCCAGCTGATCAGTATGATCGATAATATCGATGACTTTCGAAGTCACTTACCAGCAATTCCACGAATTTTTTGCCCCAAACCTCGAAGTCCTCACGCTTGGCCATGCCTCGATCAGGGAGACTCTTCATGTGGTCGGCAATTGGCGCCTTTCTCTTTGCGATCATCTTGCAAGCGGTATTCGAGAGTTTTGTGGACGATGCGGTCGACATTTTGGAGATAAAGCAAGCAGGTTCAAGGTAAAATGCAATAAAAGCGGTTGTTGAGACTTGAACAAGATCAAGGGATGAGTGAGACGACTTCAATGAAATTTTGACTTCCCTTTATAGCACTATACAGTTGCATGGCTCCATTGTGACTGAGGACAGTCACAGTCTCAGTGAGGAGGAGAATGATACGACCACTATTGATTCCAGCTTCAAAATTAGCTAATGTCCTCTCAATATAGCCCACAAAAGAACAATGGCAAAACTCCAAAGAATATCGCACCATGTCGATAATATGGTGATAGTACTATGTCTCTCTACGTCTCTGGTTTTACTGCAGGACCTCATGAACCATGTAGGTTTCGATGACCTCTGGATTGACGCCATCTGCCACGAATTCGTCAGGCGGTTTATCCTGGATGGATACCGGTTTCCTCGGCAAAGTTCCTTTAGTATGAGAACCTTTTCTATCTACAGTGAGGTCTTTTCTCAGATTCCCATTTTGCATGACCTCAATGTGTTGTAGTACGGTGCGATGTAGCGCAATATGATAATTTGGAAGAAATAAAACAATACTCAAACAGAACTTGATTACCAGTCGCTCGTCCTCAACTCTAATATAGCTCACATGCCGGCTCATTTCCCCCCTCATCAGGAAAATTCCTGAACCCTTAATTTCACTTAATTGTTACTTAATCTTACTTAATTGACTTTAAGTAAAATTTAAGCAGAACCTGTCTTAATCCAAGTAAGGGGTTTCTTAAAATCATGTTTAAGAGCCATTAAGAGCCATTAAGAAACATTAAGAAACATTAAGAACACTAAGTAATCAGGAATATATTTTCTGAATATTATATTTTTTCTTTACTTAGCACTCTTAATCCTCCTTAATTGCTCTTAATTGTGCTTAATGGTTCTTAAATGCAATTTTAAGAAACCCCTTACTTGGATTAAGACAGGTTCTGCTTAAATTTTACTTAAAGTCAATTAAGTAAGATTAAGTAATAATTAAGCGAAATTAAGGGTTCAGGAATTTTCCTGATGCTCCTCGCTCTACCATTAGGCCGGTCCCATCGACACAAGATAGAAACACTGTATGGTGGAGATGATGGAGTTCATTGGTTGATGTCTGCAGACCGTCCAAACCAACGCGTAAACTCAGTTATCAAAGAGCTGCGGGACGAGCACAACAACAATAATAAAATGGTATAGTGAGATATCTCTGCGCCGGAGACGTACGGTGGTTTCGACTCGTAGGGTCTCGCAGGCAGATTTGTAATAAGTATTGCGCTACCTGCGACATAGTCCTGAGGCGTGTCATATACATTGACCAACGCAGTGCAAAACAGTTTCGACTTTCCCTATAATCTTGCGTGAAGTTTTCTGTACGGTATGATATGATACGGTATAATGCGATAGTTTGGAATAAATTGAAACGACATTTATACAGAACTTGATTGTTTTATCAAGTACAACTCGTCCTTATCGCTAATACGGCTCAGTTCGACAAGAATTTCCTCGGCCTCGGCCTGCAAGTAAACCGGCATTATCTACACTGCATAAAAAATGTTTATGATGCCTACCGCATATCACTCACGTCAACATCTTGAGTGTTCGTCCGGGATTGAGACAAGATGCCGTCTTCATCCTGCCCGTCATGAATGGTCTGGAGACTAAGAGGCATAGCGAATACAGCTTGTTCGTAGGAGAAGGTGTGCAATTCAGTTTGCGTGGCCACGTTCACTTCCCGAATGTTGAAAATAACTCGGATAGTGAGCACCACGTACAGGATACTGTGTAATCTGGAATACTTTTAGATCGAAATGGAGATACATGAGGAAGCATCATTCCACAAACGGGGCTAAGGCAATCGTTAAGCCGCTCTACACAAGGTCGCTGATCAACATGGTGCGAAAAAAGTGTTCAGCAGATTAGACTTACAGGAAAAGAGATCGTGGTTGCCATAGCCACAACCGTAAAGCCTGCAAAGATGCTAATAAATATCGAGAACATTTCTGAGATAGTACAACATACAGAGGAGGTAGATGTAGGACAGAATACCTACGGGGGGAATTTTAAGCTTAAGAAGCTGCTGGTGAATGCCAGGTGATCACTGACCGTCTCTGTAGATGACATGTAAGAGTTTACCGTTGAAACCTTGTCGATCTATGATTGCGATAAAGGATGCGCCATCAACACCAATGGGAATCAAAGCGCAGACTAACATGACCGGACAGCACTAATCACCATCAGTGCGAGGGCGACTATAAGGGTATAAGCAAGAAAGAACATGACGGGAAGCACAAAGTACTTGCCGAAGAGGACAATCAGCGTCGTAGCGAAGAGTTCCCATAGGTTTGTGGAAAAGTTTGTGAGAAAACATCCCCTGAATCCTGAAAATGGAAGAGGTCCAACTAGTACAGTAGGACGTGTGATTGAACAGATTATGCATCAAAGACCAAGAGACTTACATTCATATGATCGAACAAGTATCTTCAATTGGATGACGAGTGAAATCAGATATGCAATCATCAAAACCGAAAGCCCGATCCCAACTAGTTTATGTCTATGCCAAACAGCCCAAGTCCTGATACACAGGACGGCTTCAGCAGGTAATAAACGTGAGATAACTAAGACGCTGATGCAAGGACACTACTAACCTTCAGAAAGAGAATTAAGCATCACAATGCAGCCTGATTTACATGAATTTCAGCATATGCATCGATGTCTCAAATACCTACATGTTTCCACAGGAAATGTTACTTTGCACGCATATACGTACAAACAAGGTAGTGGCCGACACTACACAATGAATCAGTAAAATTGATAGCATGGGTCGCAAAGCACCGGCATGCTTACAAAACGCATACTATGAGGGCAGTATTTTAGTGGATACTCCATCGTAACTTCAGAGACAAAACTCACGTCCATAACCTGACTCTGGTGATTCAAGTACTGCAAGAGTGCAGAAACGTCATGACTCATAGTCGTGCCTTTGGTGATAAACCAGTAACGGCGTTGATAGGTGGTAGGCAGATCAGGAGAGCGCAGTGAAGTAATTAATTTTCTTGAGATTTGAGAATATAGCGACAGGCGCTGATGGAGGTCCTTGGACTTGGGGGTCTCCGGCGCTCCCATCCGTCAAATCATCTAGAACAATGGAAAATTTGTCCTCAGAGTCGTTTGAACGCCGTGTTGAACATTTGAATCATCTCATCAAAAGATACTAGTGGGCGACTCTCCGTAACACATCATAGCCGCTCTACTAGGAGCCAAGTCAACTTCCGAATGGTTCGGAGATATACTGTAATGCTAGAGTGGACGCACGATGAGGCCCCCCGGACCATGAATAAAGTGAACCAGTGAGGCAAAGGTGAGCAGCAAAGCGAGTGATCAATTTGGCGCAAATAGCTATAAGTAATCACTGTTCGGCTTGAGAACTGCGATCAATATTATTTCTCGCGCGAAGTGAAATAGAATTACTGATTGAATCGAGGGCAAATGAGGTAAATCATTCTTAGAACAGAGTAGGGATTATTCTGGCTGTAAGTCGTGACGGCATGGGTTCGAAGCTCAGGACTCGGAGGACTTCAACTTGAAGGTTATGAAACCGTGAGCTGCCTAAAGGAGAATTTCAGCTCCGAACACACGGTGACCTCATACTAGATCTGGTAATGATGCGTCTGTCGAGACCCATTGTTTAATGATCCATGAGCGTTGTTCTAATTTTGCAAATATTGCATAAAAAATGGATTCACCTCAGGTTTAAATCGAGCTCCGGGACCCGACTGCTGACTAGGCATCACTGTCGACCTTACATAGTAGCGTAAGGCTGAAACAATTGATCAAGCAGTGTATTAGATCTGTGTAGTGCTTGAACGCTCCAACGTTGACGTCCCACGTTCAACGCTGCGAGGGAGTTAGGGAGATGTTTGGTCTACCCGTGTTTCGTAGTCAACAGACCTGTCACATCATCGATATTGACGCATTGACGATTTGTGTGCCGTTGTATCTGACTCAGACTACGGAACGCGCGGGGAGAACAAACAAGAACAAACACCATCTCTCCGGGTCTGCGGCCAGGCTACTTGCCCTCTACGCTAGTTTAAACGTTTATGTCTCATTTCAATAGCGAATGCTCGGCCCCCAACCGCATCTATGATTACATTTACACATGACCTGACTATTCGACGACTATTACGATCTGCACAGTTATAATTCTTAACCAAGCAGTGTGGAACAATTCTTGGTTCCGACTTTTCCGTGTTGAAAAACCTACACTACCTTGCATAAGGTCTCCTGTCACTTGTAAAGTTTATTCTCTCTTTGCACGAACAAAAATATATTGCAGGACGGTATTACATTGGTGCTATACATTAAGATAATTAAACAGATTATCAGCCGCTTATCGTCAAGCCTACATGGTATATTTTGACAAGGTTCCCCCCCTCCTCGCTCTACCAGTAGACTGGTCTCGTCTGTACGGAATAAAAATGATCTATGGTGCTTGTATGTCATACGCATCGACACCTTGAGAATTCATCTGGGACAGATACCAGTCCGAATCTACGGTGTCTTCATCGTGATTGTCACGTACAGGAGAGATAGCAAACACAATCGTATCGTGGAAGTCGGTGTGCAGTTCCGTTTGTATGGTCCGAATCGTCCGATTGCCCGATTCTCGGATGTTGAGAATAATTCTGGTTGTAAACACCACATACAGGACGTCCTGTAGTCTGAGACATTTTGAGTTCAAAGTCAAGAGATGGGAGTAGGTATCAGTGTACGAACGGAATTAATGTAGTCATATAGTCGGCCTACGGAATACTCTGATTAACATGGCGTGAATCAAGTTCTCAATAGATTGTACTTACAGGTAAAGCGAATATGATGGCCAATACTGTAGCCGCAACGCCTGTGAAGATACCTTGAATGCAGGAACAGTTGTTCAAGACTGCACAACATACAGAGAAAGTAGATGTAAAACAGAATGCCTATGGAAGAATAACAAGTATCTCAAGAAGCTGATTATTGAGTTCCGGATGATCACTGACCGTCTCTGTAAACGATCTTTGAGAGTTGACCAGTGAAACCTTGTCGATCTGAAAGTTACGATGGATGAGCTATCGGCAGTGATAAATAATCAGAGCACAGACGAACATGAATGGAAAGCACGGATCGCCATCAGTGCGAGGAGGACTAGAAGTCATAAGCCGGAAGGATTATAATAGAAAGCTAAGAGCGCTTACTAGAAGGGACTACAGTTGACGGAACAAAAAGTTCCCACATGCGTGAGAGAGATGTACTAGTGATAAAACATCCCCTGAATCTTGAAAATGGAGGAGGTCCAACTACGGCAGCATGTGAGACAAAGCATAGGTACCCGAAACAAACCTGGAGACGTACTTTTGAATGATTGGACAAGTCTGTTCGTTAGAAAGGAAAATGAAACCAGATATACGAGCATTAAAACCGCGAGCCCGATCCCAATTACTCTGTCTCTACGCCAAACAGCCCAAGTCCTGATACACATGACGACTTTGACAGATAAAAATTTTGAGATAGATGAAACGTCGAGGCAAAGACACCGCTAACCTTCACAAAGCAACATCTGAATCGCCATAACCCCTGATATACACGAATTTACATCAACAAAAACATAAATATTTCAAATACGTACATGATTCTACAGGGAGGGTTACTTTGCACATTTCTGCTGAATTATCCACGAACGTTTGGTCTAGCAAACAATTAAATCGTATTCAGAACAACCTAGGGCAATAGTAACTTACTGATGACGTAGAGTATTGCGTCAGCAAAAGCCAGATATCTGATCAACAGGAAGAGGACTTTGGTGTACGTCCAAGGTGAGAGCCAGATGAATTTGATCTCGAGGTGTAGCGTTAAAATATAATCATAGATCTGTAATCAAAGTTGAAATGACAGCTGGAGTTTATGGACTCGGTTGCATATACGCACAAATAATGCAGTGGCAGATACTGTACAAAATCAGCAAAGTTGAAAGCACGAGACGTAAGTCGTGCGTACAATATGTATACTATACGAGAAGTATTTTAGAGTATATTTCGTTGTTTCAGGGACAAAACTCACATCCAAGACGTGTCTCTGATGTTTCAAGTACGGTATGAATATAGCAACATCCATTGTGTAGACTGTGGTAATGAATCCGCGGAGTTGGTAGTTCTTTCAGAGGGGTAGGCAGAAAGGCAGAAAGGGTAACTAAACTCTCGACATCTAAGAGTGCGTTTGCAGGCGCTGAGGGCGGTGAATTGGTAAATAAGCGTCTGTAGAGCCTAAGATCATGGGGCATTGGAAAGCATGTACGAACTTCGAAGTGATGCAACAACGATTGTCTTTGTCATATTGTGTGAGTAGTACTAGTTCATCTCCAAGAGAGACAGAAATGGATTGATCCCTATATTATCTCCGCCACTCGCCCTATGCACATTCATATTCGGATACGACATATCGTTCTGCATTCAGCTCCGAATGATTTGGCGTATCGCCCGAGCGGTGATACAGGAGGATGACGACTCTGTTGATGGAAATGACGGTGGCGTGCCCTTCCTTCCGCTCTTTGATATCACAGGCGTTATGTGTGGGATACTGTTAGCAAGCACGGGTGTCCTCCGAGTCATTACTTGGAGGCAGATCTGACAGTACGTCACGGTTGCCTTTTTTGTTTATGACAATGATGACAAATACTTTGGCGGCAACGAATCCGACGATGACAACAACAGCGACGAACAGTTCTTCTGTATCCAAGAAAGCCGTCCTGGAATTTCAGGCAAGTACTCGTTCAGTCGCACTCAAAGATATTTTGTGTGGATATCTTACTTATTTGTCCATTATAGCAGCTAAATGTCAAATACAGTCGTGAATCTGCGGCATCTCCATTGCCGCATTCAAAGTTTCTTATGTCTTGTGTGATAATGGAGAGGTATAACATCACTGGTACATGTCTGTGAATCTATCCATTCTGCTACATTGTAACATTTGCTACAGTCTATGTTTTTGTTGAGGAAATCATTGGAACGTTCCCCGTTTAATGGCTGGCTTCAAATCGCAACTACGCCCAAATCTACTGCAATGTCTTGGAGCGAGAAACTTACTGGCTGCGACAGAACATAAAGCCGTGATACTGAATTTCTTTGTTTACGTCCCAGGCCACTAGTGATAACCATGAAGTCTGCGAGGAAAAATACGTAGTATTAATGCTGTAAGTTGATGATATCTTCTTTGTCACCAAAAAATGACTGGAGATAGAAGCGGTCCAGGAAGTCAAGAGGTCTATAACATGGTCTACCAGTGGGGCGGATAGAACTGAACGTTCAGGTGCTTACACCGAGTTGTGGCCCCGAACTATTCCACGAGGACCTGGGGATGATATATGATAGCGGAGATGATAGAGACGAGGGGGAGTGCCGATTTGTTAGATGTCTGAAGAGTCCAAGGCAACGAGCCATCTCAGTTGCTAAAGATAGTTGCAAGACGAGCATACTGAAGGCTAGTAGGAGGAATCAGGTAGGCATCGAACGCGACGTGGAAAAACACAACTAATCTATGATAATAGTATGGTATCGATACGTCAGGATCGTGGTTTCTGCTTCAAGGATTTCGAGAGCCATGAAAATTCTAGATCGGTGCTATCCTGGACGAGGCGGTTTATCATCGGTGGAACCTCGACTCTCTCGCGTGAGGTTTTTTAAATGAGTTTATTTTACACGTACATAATACATTGCAGGACAGTACGATACGAGTACAGCACAATGTTTTGGGCTAAGAAAGCAATATTCAACCAGACCTTGATTATTTTATCAGACACCGCTCGTAAACAACTCCTTCAAATCTTACACGACTCATTCTGATGAGAGTTCCGCACAAGATCCATTCTGCCAGCAAGAATATATTATCCACTTGAGATGCACGCGGTTTATGGTGCCTGCATGTCATCCATATCAACACATTGAGAACGGGATTGAGACCAGGCAGTGCCGTCGTCATCCAGGTCCTGCTCTTCACGCATGGACCGGAGAGTAAGAGGCTTGGCAAATGCAATTGGCTCATTATAGTGAGTGTGCAATTCGGTGTGCATGGCCCGATTATTTACTTCTCGAATGTTGAGAATAATCCGGGAAGTGAACACCACGTACAGGACATCCTGTAGTCTGGAAGAATTTTAGTTCGAAATCGAGTGAGGAAGTATCAGTGTACGAACGGAAGCATTATAGTAATTAGGTCAACCGGCAAAGTGATCACGGTTACCACAGTTGCAGCTGTGAGGCCTGTAGAGATGCTATGAATATCAGAAGCATTTTCCAAGATGATACAACATACAGAGAAGATAAACGTAAAATAGAATTCCTGTTGGAGAATCATAACAAGTACCCCTAAGGAGCTGATGGTCACGGTGGAATTTCAGATGGTCACCGACCGTCTCTGTAGATGACATGTATGAGTCCACTGCCCAAACTTTGTCGATCTGCAAATCCTGAATGAAAGATGAGCTATCAAAAGGAAGGGAAAAATATTAAGGCACTGATCACCATCAGTGTGAGGGCAACAATAAGGGCATAAGCCAAAAGGCATATGATATAGTAGAAAGCCAATAGAGCTTACTGGAAGGGACGACGACCATCGGAACATAACACCACCACAGGTACCTGGAAGCTTTGATCATAGAGCATCCCCTAAATCCTGAAAATGGCGGAGGTCCGACTACGCCAGAGTCTGCGATTGAAAAAAGATGCCAAACATGGAGCTAGAGACATACAGTCGACTGATCGGAGAAACGCGCTCCCTAGAACGCACACTGGAACCAGATATATTCAAGCATTAAATATTAAAACCGCAAGCCCGATCCCGATTACCTTCAAGTTGTTTCTACGCCAAACAGCCCAAGTCCTAATAAATATAACAACTTGAACGGTAGATAAATTTGAGATAGATGAAATACAAATACAAAACACTGCTAACCTTCACAAAGCATTATCTGGGTAGTAAAAAACCCTGATTTACACGAATTCACATCAACAAATGCATCTATATTCAATTTTGGGCACTTACACGCTTCTGCAGGAAATGTCACCTTGCACATTTCCGCAGAAACATCTATGAACAAACCGTCTGCCACACAATTGTACCGTATTCGGGTCAACCTCTGAAAATTGGAACTTACTGACGATATAAAGAATTACATCAGCAAAAGCCAGATATCTGATGGATAGAAAGAGGACTGTAGTGTACGTCCAGGGCGAGAGCCAAATGAATTTGATCTCGAGATGCAAAACAGGTAAATAAACACGTCGGTGATAGAGGTCTCTGAGAAGTTGAAAGGCCCCACAGCTATCCGCCAAATCTTCCGGCCAAACCTGTTTGAATGCCATGACAATATTGACGCTCCCATCAACAGACGTGGAACTCTCCGTGACACACTATACCTGTTCCAGGCCAACTTCTGGCTCTTTCGGAAATGTACTGTTTCACCAGAACAAATACAAGATGCGGCTCCCCGGACCATTAATTCTGTGAACTGGCAAGAAAAGGCGCTGAGCAGTGCAGCGAGTGATCGGCTTGGTTCTAGTATCATCATCATTCAGTCAAGTCGAATTGTGGGAGGACCCGCACCGCTTGTGTGTACTTTCACCGAATGTACTGTATAAAATTCTTCCACTCGGCCTACGACCTCTCAGGTTTTATTAGCAGTAATAATTCTAAGCTCCAGTGAAGTCACCTGGCACAAGCGGCTAGTCCCCCTACTTGGCCGAGAATCGCGTGAATATATCAACATGTCCTATGCGATTTGAAATTGAATCACGGACGGAGTTAAGTTAAATGAGGCGCATGAATGTGAATCGTTTTCGAATCGGAGGACGGATGATTCTGGCCATAAGTCGTGAAATCGTCTGGAAATCATCAGAGCTATCTGAAGAACAGTTTTAGTTCGGACGCTGAACGGATTTAGAAGTTTCACAGTGGAAATGACCTTATGGACCAATGGCGAATACTATTAAAACCGGTGATGATGCATGTATCGAAACACTATATTCCATGAGCGCTGTTAGTATTTTCAAACACTCCATAAAACATGAATTCACCTACTTAAATCAAGCCCCGGGGCCCGACCACTGACTCGGCGTCATTGTCGACCGCACATATCGTAAAACTGGAACAGATCAAGCTGCTTTTGGACGCTGCGGATTCGGTCTGTGTAGCACATGAGAAAGCGGTACCTTAACACAAGACTAACAATTTAGACTTACACTCTGAACAAGCAACGCTAGAGACCAGTGAGGATTAATAGATACTAAGGCTCTTTTAGTGCCAGGGAACAGATGTCACCGTAAGTTGAACGAGGCACAGAGAGCTCCTGGCCTGTACCTACAGATTAGTGTTGCCACGGCTCGGCTGAAAACCAGCTGCATCAGGGAATACCCCCCCTGCTAATTAGCGAAAATTTGCGCATATTAGTGTTGTGCATGGCCCGGCCTCAGGCCGTGAGCCGGCCAAAGCCGGCCCCCAATAGGCCAAGCCAGGCCAGGCCAAGTTGACGGCTCAAGAGGGCTTTTGGCCTGGCTTGATGTTTTTGAAAGCCAGAGCCGGGCCGTTAAGCCCCGGCTTTTAATTAAATTATATTACCGATTTAGGTTGCAACCATGTGGCACGCTTATCACATCAGGAAATTTAGGATGAAATGAGAAAGGATTATAAATAATTATAAGGTAAATAATATAAATAATATACATAAGTCTTATACATGGTCTGGTAATTGAAGATCTAGGACAGTAGTGTTT
>QLOR01000004.1:0-51751 GCA_003313825.1 Sarcodon aspratus
GCAGACATAGAACTCAGGTAAGTCATCGGATTAGACGACGTGCTTGAAGTCCTGCTAACAGGCGAAATAGGGGTGTGATGTGTGGGGGGTGCAACAGGCGAAGGCCGTGGGGGCAGGATCGGCGGTGGAACAGGCGATATGCGTCCATCATAGGAAGGATGCAGTAGCCCTTCGGGCAACGGCTGATTGAAGGCTTGGAAGTCGTTTGAAGGAGAGGGTGCCGGGCGCGGCGTGAAGCCTCCAACGAAATTATCAGCATAACCATCATCCATAGGAAGAACATGTTCAATAGGTGTATAACGGCCATCGGGACCACGGTGAGGGGAATTATATCTTTCTGCGCTCTACAAAGGACAATTCAAACGTTGAGTGCCACAAATGATTGGATTGTGACGGGAAACATGGACGATAACCTTTTCAGCTCTGTGCAGCGCGTGCCAGCCTGATAAGCTCAGTCGTGAAATAGCTCGAACACTGGGATCAAACAGATTGCGTACCTGGGTTGTCCATGATTGGTTTCCAAGTACTAGTGTGCGAGCGATTTGAAGGGAACGAGTAAGGGGATCAGACAGTACAGCCAGTGGCGTCACGGTGACGAGACTCCAAATCTATAGGTATCTCAATAAGCCGCGGGCGGTCTCGTCCGACTCCAAGTGCAGGTACATTGCCTTCGGTTACACAGCTTGCACGGAGGATTATCTTGTGCCCAAAACATAGAGGTATTGAAATATGATGGGTATTTGGTATCCTACTATTGTTAGTCTCGGAGAACTTGGCGCTGCGCTGATACCCCCGCATTACATGCGAGCCAAAGATAGTACAACTATTACGTTCTTCACACCAGCAGAACCCTTACCGTTTATGCATATGCCTAGAGCCTGAGGCAGCCAGCCCTGTATTGAGACCACACAATGGGTCCCTTGGAATTGTACTAACTGAAGTACAACGTATCATGTAAAGTAATATCTCAGAGAATGGTATGTTATGCCGGACTCGGGCCGACCTGGCTGGGGATGTGCTCTCTGGCTCGCAACTGGTGTAAAAGAAACGTGTATGGAGAGATCGACCGGCATCCATCAAATATCCAATATCATCTTTCTGTTCACCGTGAAATAAGAGAAGCGCACTTCGGTACGACGTTGGTCGGAATGGACAGCTTCTGATCAAGGCAAAGACTCGCCTAGCAAGCCGGTGAGATTGCAGCACTATCAAGGCCGGTGACGAGATGATTCTGCAGCTTCTTCGAATGCCATTTCCAACTCTTCGTCTCCCTCAGATTGATAATATCCTCCCATATCTCCAACATCGAACTCAGGCTCATTCCCCTCCACATCTGACGGGTCTCCTCCATATTGGTCTGGCGCGTACTCGGCAACAGGAGACGATGGATACACCGCCGCGTAGCCTGGAGACGGAATGGACAAGGCAGCAACAATCCCCGGTCCAAAACGGTCGTCATCCTCGGCGCCTGGAGTATTGACACTGTATACTTCTCCATCTTCAGCCGGAAGTCCATAAACAGCGGGCGTCATCGAACCCTCGCTCCTCTCTCCAAACACGCTCTCCGATCTCGTGTCGCTTATGTCCTTCTTCTTGCCCCCGCCTCGTACACGCTTTGAGCGACCACCACTACGCTTTCCTCGTCCTCCAGGGGCAGTCCCTTTTGTCGAGTTATTTTCTCTCGGTTTAGTTGGAATGCTAGATGAAACATAGCCTTGATTAATGGAAACAGCAGCGTCGGCCTCTTCTTTTTCGTCCAATGCCCACTGCTCTGCCATATATTCCGGATACCTTTGGCACAAAGGCCGCCATGTCCGTTTTCGAATTTCGTGGCTTCGCTCCTCCTCTGTTTCAATGTGATCAATTCTCGGCTTCAATCCCAGAACTTCCTCCACATCGTCTCCTGGCCAGAAATCGAAGTCTGGACCAACGTTGACCTTGACCTTGGCCTCGTTGAACAACGAAATCAATGGATAATAACCTAATGTTCCGTCATCAAATGGATTGGGTTTGTGTTCCCTTGGTCCTTCCTTAGATTGGTATGGGTTTCGTTTCGTTTCGCTCGCTGAATGGCGGCGAAGAGGAAGATAGGAATACAAGTCCTGGAATGCTATGCCTTGACATTCTCCATTAATGAAAAAGGCGATGTATGAATCGTCCAAAGTCAACAAGGATCGAGTAGGAATCGTTTTGGGATTGTTAACAGAAGACGCAGCCCTCCGACCCCCGCCCTTCCTATTACTAGGCGTGTTTTTGACAGTCGCAGATTTTTTGGTCGGGGACCTTGGCGCATCATTTACATTCTGAGACCCCAATCCTGGCTCATGCTTCCCATGAGGCTCTCCTAGTTTTCTTTTTTTATGTGGGGGCTCCATCAAATCCATCATCTCTTTTTCCTGCGCATACTCGAGGCTCTCGAAATATTCTTGTCCTTTGAATTCGATCGCTATCCTCTCTCGTTTCAAGTGTGCAGGATCGTTAGGGTCTTTATAGTCTGGTTGTCGTCGAGGGGGAAGACATATATACATTCCGACGACATCCCCTGTGCTAAAGGAGCGACTGTATGGCTTTGGTCTTGAGATATGAACTTTCTCTCCAGTTTTGTCTCGGATCCCATAAGAATATCCGTCCAACCCAACGGGTCCATTCAACGGAGCCTCGCGTCTCCCGAAACCAAGGCGGACATATGCTCCTTTGGATGGCTCGGTAGATATCGTGCCATCGCCGAGATCCCCACCGCCTTGGAGTATCTTGACCTCAAAATACCATTTGCCCTCACGTAAAGGCGTGTTGAACCTAGCGGACCTGAACCCCTTGTCACCGGCTAAACTCAATCCATCCAAGGAGACTTTGATAAACGGGCTCCGATCCGACCAGGAGACACGAGCACTTGTGGGTTTCGACTCTATTGTTCGCTGTAGCAGTGTTGAGCCGGGTTGTGTGAGCCCAGCGGGAGTGTATCGATACCCGACTCGGTTAGAAGGGATGAGATCTGTATTGTAAAAGTTTGGGAGATTGGGAACGGGCGTGAAGGCTGGGTGACGCGATATCGTGAGACGTGGCCGAGTCGATGGCGAGACCTCATCGTTTGCTAATGTTGGGAGTAATTGAGGTGCTGGTGAAGGCGACGGGTCATGAGAAACAGATGCATGTTTTCGTTTTCGATGTAATGCTTCGACAGCAGTTGGTACCGGCGCAGATAGCGTCCCTTGCACATCGTTGATCATATATACCGGCTGAGATGAGTATGTTGGTGCTTGGACAAGCGTATCCCCATTTACGACGTTCATCCTAGTTATTCGAGAATCTTTCTGCCAACTCGAGGTAAAAAAACACATGTAACAGGTATAGGGATTGAATCAAATATGTGGCGAGACTTACTGGGTGTTAAAGGCTAAATGACGCGTCGTGAGTTATCTACAAACAATATAGGGAAACAACCCGTGCGTGATATCTACAGGAGTCGAGTATTGACACAATTCTGTTGTCGTTGTCGGAGACAGCGAAGGCGATGGTCACACGTTGGTCACAGTCACGACCATTCAAGTTCTGTCACGGTCATAGTATTCCTTTATCACGGTAACTGCAGCTACCACGTCTGTCTACCAATCATGACTGCATTGCGGTACGTACCAAGTTATCTAGCTATCATCTAGCTACCTATCCTCTTCAATACTTAGGCGGATTCAAAAGGTATTTACCGATCACCGCCACTTGGGCACGGCACTCACTTCTCTCGCATTCTGCAGGAACTCACTGATCTTAATAACAAACCGATTGAAGTTAGTACACGTTCAGAGGTGCACATAACGGAAAATTCATATCTCATCAAACCGAACATGTGTAGGGTCTGACAGTTGAGCCGGATGAAAGTAACCTCTTCCACTGGAAGTGCAAGATCAAAGCCACAGTGAGTCTATCTTTTCTTGCTGCTCATTCAGCACGGGAACTCTCCGTTTTTATGGTGTACATAGTCGGAAAGCCCGTACAAGAATGGAACGTTCCATTTTACTCTCGATTTGCCCGATAACTTTCCATTCAAGGCGCCATCGGTATGCGGCCTTGCGGATGTCTACCCTTGCCACGTTTGATCTGTTTCAAATCTTTACCTTAGGTGAAATTTACCACCAAGATCTATCACCCAGGTATCAATGACGAAGGGCATATCTGTGTCCCCGTCCTTCGAGACCAGGTGCGCGTAAACTATAGACATTGCGCTTTTCCACATGCTCAGTGAGGTGATTTTACAGTGGAAGCCTTCTGTCTCACTCTCCTCTGGTTTGCCCATTGTGTTTCCGGTATAAACGCATCAATTTAACAGCGGTTACTTGTAGTGTTGATCACGATCCAAGACAAATTGAACAACCCCTCGCCAGATGACCCATTCGAACCAGAAATAGGTGCATTGTTGAAGAACGACAAGCCCAAGTTCTTGGTCGCCGCCAAAGAGTGGACGAAGAAGTAACATCTTATCTTTTCTCTGCGTGCTTGACCCTCATATCGTGTGACTGCTCAGATACGCATCCTCAAATTAATTTTTAGGTTCGTGTACGAAGAAGAAGGGCTTTAGTGACATTGTACGTGTAGAGTTGTATGTATATCTATGAAATGCAACATTCTTCCCCTTAATAATCACTTTCGTGAGAAAAGCAACTAGGTGTACAATAAATCCAATCCTTGAACTCTTCGAGGCTAGCAATAGTCCCAAATCCCCTAGTACCCGTGTCTACAAAGTCAGTCATGAGATTGTGTCTGATTCCCGATTTTCGCGCCATTGAGCCTTGTAACGGTGCATAAGACGGAGGGGGAGCTGAATAACAAGCCTCTGTTTCGGCAGATATGATCTGGCTCGACTCAACAATCTGCCGAATCCCGACGCACGCCGATTCATTATGTATGCCCATCAGTAAGGTTGAGCAATGTTTTATCCAATTTGTCCCCTACCATGTGTGACCTATCCGAAGCGAAATTCTCCACGAATTCATTCGCGGGGATGATCCTGAATACACTAAACTGGACCATCAGATCATGTTATTCATCCCTACAATCAACCTCCGGATGGACGCTGAAGTTGGGAGGGAAGAGGAAAGACGCGCCTATGGTAGACAGGGTCCAAAACTGGCTGATCATCCAAACGATCCGAAGTGTACGGAAACGTCTCTTCAATATAGTCTACAAGTCGCGCCCGATCAACAACCCCACAAATTCAAACACGATGTATATATTATCAGGGACTGAGTGAAGAGAGAGTGACGGTTTGAGGTCATCGGAACTTACGGTGCGAGCCATACGGGACCTCCAGCGTCGTATCAAAATCATACACCACACTTTCGGGCTGCCGTTCGATATAGTTCACTGGCAGGGGTTCTTGGTGGTGTGCGACCCTGACAGGGCGCAGGACGAGGATAACATGGTAGTCCCATATCACGGGCCAGCCTTGTGCCTTTGCGGCCCGCTGCCGCCAGAGGGCTACCTGTGAACGCCAATTTAAATCAGTCCAGGGAACACTCGGTATGCGCAAGATAGGACTATTGAGAAGCTCACAGATCTAGTGGGGTTTGAGATGAAGACAACACTGATCTGCCAGTCCTCCACAATCTGAGGCATTGCGAGGAACGCTTGTGCTAACAGGTATATGTTTTCTTCACAGTAACAGCCGGTGTAGATTGCATCTTGTGGCAACAAGGGGACGGACAGCGGGCCATCTTGGGGGGTTACAGTCTCCGGCGATGGAGACATGCGCGGAGATGATGTATCCGGAAGAGTCTCCGTGAATGACGGCCTGAACTGGCTAGCACAGGGCACAGGGAGAAGAGGAGTCATTGAATGGAATTATGAAATTCGCAATCTTTCCAAACAGTAGTACCGCTACTACCACACCCTACGTTTTCAAATGCTCCTTAGTTAGCCCGATGAATAATTACTGTGAGAACCGAACAAAAAATCGTGGCTACCAAATCCACTCCGAGAAACCTCCGAAACCCTAAAGTCTGACCCAAAACATTTAATGTTCACAAGAACCTCTGAACAAATTCCGTTCTTTGCAATCAGACAGAAGATCCACAGTCGCGTAGAAACGAAATACCAGGCACTCACGATATCACACTAAGAGGTATATAATTATTGCGCTCCGGATCAACATCGAGAGATCAACATCAGGTGCGACCTGAGCTACAGCGACGACTCTTGCTTGACGTCGACGCCAAGCGCATCCGGACCGAGTACCTGCGTCAACCGTTTCCTCAACAGAATCTCTTCAAGCTCCGGTGAAGATCGATCCTGTTGAAACGGTACAAATATCGGGTTGTGTTTTTTTTTCGGAATGATTTTTGATGAGGATAGGGTTGTATAGGATGACTGGGTAGTCGCATATTTTGGTTGTGGCGCCTGGATGTTTCTCGATGTTGTTGAAGATGGTGTCGGAATAGACGGTGGAGATTTAGCGATGTTCAAGGACGACGTCTGCGTCAACGAGGATGGAATGGGTAGAGGATATTTTGATGTTTCGGTGGGAGGAGGAGGAGCCTTTGACAAGGCGTTATTGTTGGTGAATGGATGGGTCGCAAAGGGATCAAAAGATGCTAGAGTGGGTTTTGTCATGTTGTGTGGTGATAGCGACAAGTTACGAAGCAGGCTCTTTATACTTGTCGAAGATATATCCCCCATGGCCGTAAACCGAGAATGTTCGGCGCATAACTATGAGGGAGAACAAGCGACCGGCCCCATCGGAAACCACGGAACGGATCGCTGCAGGTTTCCTCGCAGCAGAACGAGACCAATCATCGTTCCGTGACGGGTCACACGTCTCCGGTTTGCCAAGGCCGAACCTCTTTCTTCCCCGCATCCCACTGCTCTTCAGCGCCCATCTTGTGCAGGAAGACCTCTAATATCTCCCCCCCGGGCGTTATGATGACTGCGGAAACCACGAGGCTTAAGGTCCGGTGAATACTTAGCTAATACTGATACTAATGGCAGTCTCGTACTCAATAAACCATCACGAGACCGCAAAAACCAATATCATATGCCGTTTCAGGCACATAGCATCCCAAGCTCAGACCACGAGCATCGAGAATATAAAACTAGATTGGTATTTTCGCCGCCTTCCAGCTGCAAATCGACAGCGTCTCGACAAATAGGACAGAAAAACGTACTACCTTTCGGGGGTCACGAGTCCTGTGATCCCTCCGAAATGCCAAGGCATATTATTACCACTCGAGCAGACGCGTATTGAAGGATAAGGACCGGGATCGGCAACATTCTCTGCCGCAATGCAACTCGTTTCTCTTCATGGACTCGGGGGACTATTAGATAAGCTTTTCGTGAGCAAAAGAGTGTGCTAGTCAAGGGCAGGAAGATAACTAACGTCGCGGTTACAAGCGTTTTCGGCACTTTTCTCGGGCACAAATGGGAATAGTGGGGGGTAAACTTCAAAGCAGTCACGGAAGCATAAATTGGACGAAGACGGGTTTACTAAATCAGAATCCGTGTCAGAATAAGGAATGGTTGAAATTTATGATGGAGGAACAGACCCTTGAACGTTTCCAATTGCAAGTCACTTAATACGTCCAAATGAGACTCATGCGGGAGTCATCACCGAATAAGTCTCGCTTGAAGTGCTATGAAACCACTTACAAGCAGCCGAAAGAGACACCCCCTACTTGTGAACCCCTGCCAATGCTACGTTACAGGTTTGCTGATGACTCAACGGTATCGGCGGCGCTGAGGTAGCTGGATCCGAGATAAACCGAGCGGCTTTTGGAATCAGAGGGAAATGAATCAAATAGAGAGGTGCATTCAAGATATCTCTACATGAACATGATTTTGGACGAATGCATACTGGCCAAAACGATGGCGCGCAATGCGGAAACTGAATTCGATACTCAACGACAAATATCCGACGAATGTCATTGGCTCACTACGGCGCGACAAATGAGCTGCGCGTGTTGTGTGCACTCGGCGGTTATCGGTGAATGTTTGTAACAGAGACAAACATACATAGACCCGTCCGTTTTCCGGCTCATGGCACCCATTACACGAGAAGAGCTTGCGGTACAAGTTGAGGGTTGGGACGTTTATCGGGAGCAAAAGGTAAGCGAGTAGAAAACTGAAAGATCGTCGACTCTATCTATTCAGGACGGGATTGCAAGTCAAACCTTTGCAAAATATTGAGATGTACGGTATATCACGACAATTTTGAAGTATAACAGCCTCACCTCAGAAGAACCAGCAGTCTTCACTTAACGCATGGGGTCAAAAGGTGGAAATGTGTTTGCAGAGAATTCTTTAGAGTCGGGGCTACAAGGATGTGGATTTGTCCAAGCCGAAGATATGTTGATTTTTGAGTCAAAGAAACGAAGAACTCGCCAATACCTATTGCAGTCAGAAAAAAGGACAAGGAGTGAACATGGTCGAAAGCAAAGGAATAGTTCTGGAATTGAATTGAAGTCGATAGCCACTTGTTTGTGGCGAGACGACTCATACGCCTTCAAACGTCTTACTCCTCATTTTTGAGCACACCTCCCCTGCTTTGCTGCTAAAAACAATTAGACATGTCGACAGCACCAATCACCAATGGGCATGCTAGCTCATCTACAACGCCTGAACCGCGAGAAGTTCGCTCAACCAGCTCAACGAGTGGCAGTTATACGTTGGCAAACGGCAACGAGAACGGGTGTAGTCCGTGAGTTCTACCTCCTGTTTTCTTTGCGTCTCGAGTGGTTGGGTCTGTTGGTGATGCCTTCACTCTATTCCTGCCGACGTCTGTTCATATGGTCTGCGCGTTTGAGACTCCCGTTCCACATACACACACCCTGGTCGACGTCTTTTTTTTGCACGCAGATCTGTTACGTTTCAAACACTTTTATTCTCTGCGATCCGATGTACCTCATCATGACCATGGGATCGTTTGAGCCATTCCACTTACCGTTTCCATCTATGTCACAGGACGCTGTATCAATTACACAACGAAAATATAGTAAATCACCTATATCATTCTGGGTTTCAAACCGGTGTATGTCCTGCTTCACTTCATCATAGCACACACTCGAAGTAACCTTGATTTCACCCAGAACTATGCAGATATTGTGTTGGTGAGTAATTGCAGTCACGACAAATGTATCCGAAGTCTGAGCATTCATTATCGCCATACATCCAGCATGTGCACCAGCATACGTACCGTCTACACGCGATTATTCTCTCGCGATCCCCATATCTCGCACATTTAATGTCTACAGCCCCCCAAACAGGCGGACAAAGGACGATATATTTTCATTTGGAACACGAGCCAGAAGTAACGCAGGAGGTGAATAATCCCGCTTTTAACAGTAATCCCGTTGACTAAATTTTTTTGAAGGGGTTTGCAATCGGTAACTTTACATCATCCGATAGGCAGAATTGAATTCTCATCAGATTTCTGTGGATAGCACTAGGTTATTTATACTCCCCGGTCTCGTTGGGTCTGATTCGACCTGAAAATGCAAGGGGCGTGTTGGCCGCTGCTTGTTTGTTGGGCGGTATGGACGAACTTTGCGGGTATGCTTACGATGCCTGTCGACTCTCCATCACAGTCGGTACAATCAACGACTGGTTGGAGTTTATCGACACAATCCCAGTTCATGCTGCCTCGAGTGGGACTGCAACGCCAGATAGATCTGTTTCGACAAGTTCATCCGTCTTTGGGTTCTTCGCTCAGCGTTTGCGGGATGATGTGTTTGAGTTTTTAGTGGTCACACTGCCGAGTCTTCTCGACGTCCAAAATCAGCATTCGACTAGCAGCAACGGGACGGATTCACCATCTACAGAGTCGCCATCTTCTTCAGGGCGTGAGACGCTGTTGCAAGTATTCTCGCATGTGCCATTTGACTTGTTCAAAGCAGCCATCGAGTCTCCGACATTTCAAATCGGTATCTGTCTAAGTCTTGAGGAAACAGTGACCGTCGGCTGATGATAATTTCTCTGTTTAGGTTCTGATCAGGCTCGGTTCAGATTTGCAAAAGACGCGATTGATGTACGGAAGAAAGCTGGTGTGGGACGGAGGACAGGAGCAGAGGAGACGGTTGTGCTTGCCTTCGGTGGAGGAAATGGGTCGTTTGGAGGGAGTGCGGTGCATGTTACAAGAAAAATGCGTAAAAGGCCGCTGTGGAAGGTCAATGCGTAAAGGACCATCAGCTTTATCAACGTTCATACTGCACAGATACGCAAAATTTACACTATCACCTTTTAAAACGCACTGCGACCGTCTTATTCAAAGAAAGGCGCTCCAACGGTTTGCTCGCGCATATCACATCATCAACATCTGCGTTGACGTCTTATTTGCCTCGTTTTTTGAGATTTGAATGCAGGTGACCTATTCATGGCGTTACTTATTTCGCGGGCAGTATCTTTTGGATCTTCGATCTTGCAGAAGCCTTTGGAGTTGACAATATGATCACGGGGTGGGAAGATATCACTCCGTTGCCTTTCCTTTTCGTTCGGTCCGGTAATCTGATATTCATTGTGAATCAGTCTAGCGCATCAGGTGAAGAGATAATCGGTCTACCGACGTGATCCTAATCGTTGCCGATTGCTTGCCTTTGTTATGAAAAAACCTCCAGGTACCCACACAGATTAGACTTTTTGGGCAAACAAGGTGATTACCTGCCATGCGAAACGACCAGAGGGTTTGCTGAAATTGGGAGGGACCGTGGTAGTCTGTATGAATGAGATTGTTGGAAGGTATTTTTTTCGTATTCCGGCCAAGGTTTCAAAACCACACTGCACCTCGTGCGTGTGTGTAGGCGCTGTTTCCAATGGGGGAAAGAAAACTTCGGCGCCACCGAAGGAAGTATTTGATACTTGGTCCGTCCTAAACGGGGGACGGATATCATTCGGACAGCATGTCGAAGCTCCCCCTCGAAGCCTGGGTTGACGAGAGCACCCGCTGTGTGGTCTTTTAAAGACACCTTCTAGATTTGTGGGGGGAGAAAAGAAGGACGACACACACTTTGTTTTTTGTTTTTAAACCAGCTCTTCGAAGGATATAGGGAATGGCGACTGGCCGAGTCTTTGAAGTGTTCTTCACAGGCAACGATGATCCTCGAGACGGCTGTGTCGTCATCGGAGAAGACACAAAGCCAATCTTCTTCCGTTTCGAGACTCCTTCAGAGACATTCATTGGTGACACTAGAACCACGGTGAGATCTGTTCTTCTGTACAGCGCCCCTCTCCCAAAAAAAGTCCCTTAATTTACCCTTTACTGGAAATCCCATTTTTTTTCCTCTTTTTTTTTCTTTTTTTCGCAAACTTACTCTTTGGTGTCCTTCTCCCGCGCTCTTGTGAATTTCGTAAACCCTAAAGGTCTATCGCAATGCCGCAGACATCGTCGCTTTGTTGGATTGGACTGGAGGATACCACCTCGGACTCGTAACCATCGCAAGTCGACCGTCACCTCTGCCAATGACAAATTTCGTCATGCACGGATCAACGCAAAAGTACGTTGGACTCGATCTCTCTCTCGCTCGCTAAGAGAGTCGTCACACACTCTCTCCACAAATTCGAGTCTAACTTCATTATTCCAGTTCACGCGCATTTCAATGCCCCGACGGCCATCAATTTGAATGGAGAAGATGCGATGACGATCCCCGTTCATATGACGTGCGTCATCTTACCACTGCCCCCATTCTCAGCTGCTCTTACATACAAGCTATATATATTGACTCTCGAATCCATCACTTTGTTCCCTGTCGCATGTTCTTCTTCTGTGGTGTGAACATTCTATATAGCTCTACAGACGTACAAATCCAGCCCGCATCGCAACATATCGTCGCTGCAACCAAGCTACCCCAATAGGACCCTCCTACGCTTTCATGTCATATCTCTTCGACGACGACGTGCTCATGTTGGAAGCCCTGGTCGCGCTGTGCATCAACAGGTGGATAGACTGGTATATGAGGGATATCAGCATATGAATGCATGGGATGTGACTCTTGTTCTGCGTTATATGCATAGCTTAGTATGTATAAAGTAGGTCGTTTATCAAGTGTAAATTGTTCGGTTTGTATAGGAATGTATAAGTATTTTCGAGGATCGGATATTCGTCGTATCAAAGGATGTTTTCTTTTTTATACCGTATAGAGTTTCGTTAACAAGTGGTCAATATATTCTGGCAGCTCATGACGTCCGTTGTTGTTTAAAAAACAATTAATAGCTCAACTCAACAGTGGACCTAATAATACATTTTCAAGTCCAAGTTATAATTACGCGTTGTACATGTATGAATGAGGGTGTGTGTGAGCCGCTTACATGGGCATGTGAACAAGCCTGATGACCGCAGCATGAGCACATGCGCACGAGAAGACGTCCACGACTTTCTTCATGTTATAGGCCCACACAATTCTGCCTTTTTACATTTCCATGACTAACAAGTATTATATTAGGTACTCGTACCATTATGCCAGGTTCAAATTCACATCAGTACTATGATCCGGATGAAAGTTTGGATAGTTAAAAAGAGAAGCACATAGCGAACGAGGGACAAGCCATAGGCGAGATAACAGATAAAAGAAGAGAAAACACCAGTGTCCAATTATAAGAGAGTGTATGTGTTTTATGATGAAGGTCAAGAATGTGTTCCCATGGAGCCCAATAGATGTTCTAGTCTTTCTTCGACGGTCCAACGCATATCCGATTCCGATCCCATAGAAGGTGTTGTCGCATGTGATTGTGGCCGAGCATTGGGGAGAATGTTGAACGATCCTGCGTCTAGCCCTTTTGACAGATTTTCGATGAGGCGTCCAATCTGTGCAGAACTACTGAAAAACACCTGTAGTTGTCAAACGTCAACCTCAGATAACTAGAACATCTGTGATCATTCATACCTTGGTTTCAGGCCGATTGTTGTTAATCTGGCCTGATGGTTTCTTCCTTGGCGTGAAAGAGTTACCGCTGTCCTTTGAAGACGTTCGTGTGTGCTCCTTGAAATATACTTGGACTCCTTCACTGTTGGTTTCCCGCAACGAGTATTCAGAAGCGAAGCTGGCCCGATTTCCGTAGAACGATTCAGCATCGTCATCGCGCAACCCGTTTACAATCGACCTAGCCAGGAACGTCGACTTTAGTACCCAGCTCGGATGTACAATATGAAACACAAACCAGATAGTTTCTCCATTCGCCATTTCGACTACCTCTAGAGCAGGTCCAGACTCAGATGGAGGCATCCCTTCGACATCAGAATGAGCCTCTCCCGGAACAGCACTCGGAACTCGACTATCTCCCGCGTACATATCAAACCTAGAAGGAGTGAATCAACCTTTCCACTAGAATAAGCAAGAAAAGCCATGCACGCACAAGGAATCATATGTGGAACTAGGTTTCTCTCCATGTGGTACGTCAAGGTGAGCTGAGAATGAAGACGGTAAATGAGGTACTGGCGGCGAGTGCGCATCTGTGGAGAATCTCTTCCCATTGGCACCTCCTGATCGTGGCGGAGGAGGAGTAGGTGCTCTTTCTTGTAGGGAGCGATTGGAGTGAATAGAAGCTCCGCTAGCAGATCGGCGTTTTCGAGTACCCGTGGTTGGCTGGGTATTCTTGCGAAGCAATGCATTAATATCTATACCCATACCCTTCGTTTCTGAAGGTAGAATAATAGTTCTTCGAATTATGGTATTTCGCGAAGCTGTGGTGTTTTTTTCTTCACAAGGGAGTGGTCGTTGTTGTCGTTGCTGTGCGGACGACGCTGTCTGCTTTTGTTGAAGGACATCCTCTTGCTCGTTCTGTGGCCGACGCGAAGACTCTGAGTGTTTTTTGATCGATAACTTCTTTATCACAGGTCCTGCAACCCTTGATGAGAAACCTTCGAGGCTAGACCGCCCGTCTGAAGCTGATGGAGGACGTATGCTCTCCTCGGTATCTTCCAAAACGTCTGATGGACGGCTCTTCCGACTAGGAGCCAGTGAATTGTTAGTCATTCCAGTCCACCGGGTCGACCGCGACGAAGTAGACGTTGAACGGGCGACTAGGTTATTCAGAGCTGCTTGATCAAGTCCAAGATTTGACGCAGCATCAAAGAGTTGTTTTAGTGCAGCTTCGTCTCGGTGGGATTCCTGGGAGTAGTCATCGTCTTCTTGAGATTCCATGGGAGTATTAGGTACAGAAATGGACTGAGTTACTTGATGCTGACTCTCCTGGACCTCTTGGGGTGAAGCCTTAATCGACCTCATGGAGGCAGGTCGCTTTCCTTGGAAAGACTTTTTCATGCTTGGCGTAGGATGCAGTTGTGAGGTTGAACCTCCGGGGGACGAAGGTGAGAATGATACCGTGGATGAAGATGAGTACTGGATATCTCTTCTCTGTGGCACATCGAGTAAAGTATCTGGATTCTTATTCTTCCTAAACCTTGCCATGAACCCTTTGAACCCAGGTCCGGACGATGCAGGTGGAGTTATTTGCACTTTGTACTTCTCCAAATCTGTCGCACTGGCGGCATGCATCGCCCTGGCAGTGGAAGGCATGTTTGAAGTATCCGCTCGTGATCCAGATTGCTGAGAGTTGGGATTCGTTGTTGAAGATTTAAGATCGAGAGGAAACGGCGTAACCCCTTCTCCACCCAGTATTGGATTGGTTTTTGATTTCAGCGTCCCTCTCAGCTTCCTGATCCTCTGGCCAAACTTCGACGTGGACCCAGAATTTGAAATCGGAGAGACAGAAGGCAGAGGAATTGTGTCCACACTGGTTGTGGCGGAGACTAGTGTGGGACTGGAGATCTGGTCTCGGTTAATCTTTCTCTTCGTAACAGTACCAATATCGGGCAGTTTGGGATTTGAAGGACTCTTTCGAAGCGCTATGGTAGCAGCTTCAACTTTCCGTTGAACCTCCCGAGTCAATTCATTCTCTTCAGCAGTCGCCAAATTCGGAGAGCTCATCTGTATCATCGATGTCCACGCAGAGGTAGGAGCAGTGCCTGGGGAACGAGGTAGGTGAGGACTGGTCATATTCTCCTGAGGCGAACGATCGCCGGTCAAAGAGCGAGGCACGCTCAAAGGAGTGATAGCGGGCAACTGTAACGGCGGCTGTGGTGTTGCGCTTTGATCCTCAGGACCGAAGAGGGCATCTGCTAAATTCCTATTTCGTCTCGTGGGACTAGAAACCTCCGATGCGGTACGCGCCCTTGATAGACTGGTAGGCGTTGCATCGGTTTTATTTCCTGGTATCGATATGGGTGGTGTCTTTGGCGATTGTATTGAGTCTATGACGGAATCCAGCAGAGCGTTAGCTTTCGAAGCCAAGGAGTTAGGTTGTGATTGATCGACCACCGGTGTTGCTAATGCCACGGCTGCCGAGGGCGAGTTAGATCGAGTTGGAGCAGGAGATGGACTTGCGACCTATATCCACGGAATCAGTAACTCAAACAGACAAAGACGTGAAAACGCGCACCCGGCTATCCTTCCCGCCGCCGACGGAATAATTTGACTGCGAAGTCGACGGCCTTCGCTTCCGGAGTGCACTGCCTGCCCTATCTGATTTCTCTCGGCCACTCTCATATGACTTACTGGTCACTAGATCAATCAATTTATCCTGAATGTTTGCAAATTCGGTCTTGCTTAACCCAGACAACTGTCTCACAAGATCTTCCTCTTTACCAAAACTGCCAGAACCAATGCCTAAACTTTCGTCCGCAGTTAGGTCGCACCAATCTGGCGGTTCTGCTTCTATTTTGGCGAACATGGCCTTAACACGATCTTTTGGCCTTCCTCCGGCTTCGTCCCACGAATGATAGCTTGAGCCTTCGGACTCCATTGAAGATCGGCTAGAGTTCATCATTGGTGACAGGACGAGTGGCAGGCTGCTTGATCCAAGCGAAAGCGTGAATCCAGTCATGGACGAGGCAGAATCCGTCTTTTGGTGTCGCTTCGATGATAGTTTTGGATTTCCACTGGCAGGAGAGCCATTCGCGACCATGGCCCTGTCTCTTCCGTTTTCAGAAAAGTTAGGTGACTTCGTGCGACTCGCGGGACTGCTAGTGATAACTCCATTGCCAGTGGGCATAGAATTTATCATTTTTGAGAATGAAAATGGTGAACCCAAATCCATGCCAGAAATTACTGACGGTGAGCGATTATGATCCATTGATGACTTTGCCTGTGAGACTTGTCCATCATTACGCATGCGACCATTGTCGATCAAGGGTGAGTCAGGGAGTGCGGGAGAACGCACAGACCTATTAGTCGTAGACGACGACTTTGACCTCGCCAATGTGGATTCAACTGCAACACCATAAGCGTGCATGTCCGTAGACGTGATATCTGTTAGACTGTTCAAGCTTCCATTCCTACTATGGCCACTTCCGCTTCTTGCATGGGACGGGCGCGAGCAAGGCGATTGGTTATATGATTGGTTCCACGTAGCGATCGAAGAAGGAGTTCCGGGACGGGACGATGAAGATGGTACTGGAGATGAGGATGCCACGTTGATTGGCTGATAAGCTTGTAGAGTTAATGGTGAGACGGGCTTTCTCCTTGAGCTATGACGATCACGATCAGACTCTACAGCTTCTCCATTCTGTCTATCTTCAGGAGTGAACCTTCCATTAACGGTTCTTGAGAAAAATAGTGGAGTCGCCGACCCTCCTGAAGCCAACGGCGTATTTGTTCTCGAAGGTTGTTTAGCAGTGGATGCATTCGAATCCCTTCTCCCAATGGCAGAAGAAACGGGAATAATGACAGGCCCTGTCATACCTGGGAGTCGAGGAGGCGTCGCTCTGGGAGTGGCAGAGCTGGACTGGTCATCTGACTCTAAACCTACGTCACGTGGCGTCATGGGTCTCTGCATGCCAGGTATGTAGCCAGGTAAACGCGGCGTTGGAGAGGTAGTTCGAGAGCTAGAGTACGGCGGTCCCACCCCCAGCGACATGGCGGACGCACGACGAGAGTCTCCCGCTGGAATGTGATCGTCAGAGGACAGCGCAGTGCCGGTTTCGTAATCAGAAAGCGGGGACCGCGCCTCGTCCCGAGACTATTTTTACATCAATGAGACATAAAAGAAGTTTGCGCGCCACTTACCGACACCTCTTCGTCAAGTGAATCAATTGGGGCGGTCTCGTGTTGAATGTGATCTGCAGGAGTGGGAGAAGATCGTAATAGTACAATATCGTCATCTACACCAGGTTCCTCAGCCTCCTCCTCTATCTCCCGAATAACATCTTCTAAGGCTCGAGAAGCCCGATTAAAAGCCTCCGAACTGAGTGCGTTTGATAACCTGAACTCTGTACCAACAGAAGAATTTGCGTCGCTGGCGTAAGGCGATGGTGGGTCGAGCGCTGCCGAGCGAACTAAGGGTGTGGTGGAGTCGCATCCGTTCGGACTAGATTGGGCGGATAATGCAAAAGAAGACACTCTATCGGGGGTTGTAGGTCGAAGAAAACCATCTAAGTCATGACTTGCGTTCTTGGTGCTGATGCTTGCCTCTGAAGGCGTGGCAGAGAGAGCGCTGCGATTACTTCCCCGCTGCACGCTCCTTACATAGCTGTAATCCCTAAATCTGCCGGATCCGAAAAGGTTGTTGCTATACCGCCGTCCAGGACTATATCGCTTGGAGGATTTGGATGGTGATGAGGATAAGAAACTCCCAGTACCAGAAGTGACGGTATCGATTGAGTGCGTAGAGGATTCTCTCGGAGATGTGGGATTGGATGGTAAGGAGTTGTCGTCATGCCCACTGTCGGAAAACCGCATACGACTAAGACCCAGTGCCTCCAATATCATCCCCTCTTCCTCTTGTGAGACTTGATTGAGTGCCCCACGAGCCCTCTGCTCCGCAAATTTGATTCGTAAGTCTTCCAGTGCAGCAGGATCGCCGTTGTAAGAGCGCAAAAGCGTAAAGCGACGTGACAGGCTATACCAATGGGGCATATATGAGCAACGGATATGTAAAATAATGGAGTAGGGAATAGAGAAAGGAAAGAAGCGCACCCAGGCAATATGAGAGATGTACGGAAGTCACTTGCAGGAGGAAGTGAGGGTGAAGCGTCGTCGTGAACGGTAGTCGTGGTGCGCACGCCTTCGATTTCAGGGTTATATTGGCGCCTCGATTCGGACTTTTTGCTGGAAGAAGAAAATAAAAAGGGTAAATGAATCAGAAGCTAAGAGCAGAAATCGCGTCTTGGAATAGGCTTACCGGAAGCGATTCATGATGGGGCCTTGCAGGATACACGTTGAAAAGAACGGAAAGGTTAGGGGTGCAAAAGGATTATACGAGATAGCGTTGATGAACGGTCGAGGGAACGTGTACACCACGAGTAAAGCCTCCTCGGGTATCCCAGGACCCAGAACTTAATCTGATGATTCTGTGAACCTCTGATGTCCGGATACGTAAATCAAGGACAATAGTGAGCCCCAGTACTAGGACCAGAAAAGTAAACTTGAAAAGGAATCGTCGACTTGCTTGAGGGTACCAAAAGGATGATGGCGGCCGTGATTTCAGCGAGCAGAGCGCCCCCACTGCCATATGATCTCAAACCACGTTGATCTAGAATCAGTGTATTTCCCTAACCTGGTGGACTCCAACTTCAGTTGAACAACTTTCTATTCGACTCCTCTACAACGCTTATACGATATCCCTCGGATAGCTACTTAGCTAAAGTATCCACGGAGTATAATTGACTCGTTAATTCTGGTGATCGCCGTGTACACCTTCTATCAAACGCTACCATAGGGGTAACAATGGCGAGAACACAGGGCTTCGACTTTTACACACTTAGACAGAGAAGTCGCCTTCCGCTTAGATCCAAATTCATCTAAACCGGCAGTACTGCTCGTCGTTTCTTCTCCATACAGATGAACGTTAGCACGACGTGATCCATAAACCCAATCGCCGACTCTTGAACATCAAGCCCCGAACTATGCGATTCTGCAACGAGTGCATTGCTTTTCTTCTCAACAAGCTGCCGCCGGGGACATGTGAGTTCTTGATCTTATTTCGTTGATTGAATACGCACCTCGAGATGGTCGTTTTTCATTTTCCAGATGTATTTTTCCCCATCTGGCGCAACAAACATTCTCGATCTACGACTTCTATGTCAGCCGTCTCTCTGTGTTGACAAGGAAACAGACTCGCAGATTAAACGCCCCTCCACGATGGAGGTACATATTCAATGGCATCTTCCAGTCACCACTCTGAAAAGACACGCTCGATGGCCTACTCCAATGCCATTCCACTTCTGCAACCACCCCGCTCTCAACGTCACCTCCAGTCGAACTCGATGTGCTCGAACCCGCCTTTGGCTCCAGGACTCTCCGTAAAGTCGTTACCTTGCTCACAGGGTTTCCTAGGGTCTCGACTTCGTAGATTGGTTTTGCCCCGTCAGAAACCACTGTGTTCATAGGGTCTTCGTGCAAAAGCGTAAGGTTGACTTTCATCTTGACGATGTGGCCTTTGTTTCGCTTCGAAAAAAGAGAAAACAGGCAACTTTTATTATTACGCATCTAAAGATAAGCAACGGAATCCCGTGTATACCCGGCACAAGGATAGAAAGGGACAGCTTCCGAGATGATCGAGACGGAAAAGTAACCAAGTTCAACTTTTCCGGTGCCAAGGACAAGATAAGACACAGTAGCCAGCTGCCCAAGTGTTGCAGCCGCTGCGATTTGAAGGTACTTTGGAAGCTCACTTCCACATAGAAGTCGTTCCACACTTCCAGGGAAAAAAATCTATAGATGCACATTCGTGGAGATAAGAAGAATTATAGGAGATCTACGGACTGCTTTAATCACAAGATGCTAAAAACTTACTTTTGCGTTTTCACGGGTGCAATCCCAACATCTCGGGAGAAACCGTTAATTATGGGTCGTACTGTTCGAGGCTTGCAAAGTTCACTAAAGGAGACATCGGTCTCCAGTTCTCCAAAACTTCCTCCATGCTGCCATCAGCAACGGCTTCGTCACCAAGGTCCTTCCAATCCTGTGCATCAACATCTTCTTCCACACAGCTACCTGGACCGCCACATATACCAAAATTCCTATCGTGGAGAGTAAGGCAACAGAATGATTCTTCCTTGTCGTTATTCTGATCCGCGAAAGTACCCAAACACGATTCGGGATCCATGAACCTTTTCAGAGCCTCCATGTTAATCCTCTTCGTGCCCTGATTCCTGCCAAAGAACCCCCTCTCAGCAAGCTCATGCTTGTTCTGTGCGCGCGCCTTCTGCTCTCTTCTTGAGTTCCTCCTACGTTCCTGTTCTTCCTCGAGCCCATCCCAATTAAACATTTCGGAATATATCCTCGTTTCTTCTTCATCTCTGATCAAGGACTCTAATTCCCCTTCCTCAAACAACTCCTCGTCGGTTATTGATTGCTCGCCCCCAGCGCGGGCCACGGCGAGCATCTGTAATCTCGTTGGTTGATGAGAAAAAGCATGCGGCAATGTCGACAAGTCTGATGTTAAGAGATGAGTAAGCAGTCCGATGTCCGAAGATTCTTTGGGGAAAAACGCATGTGCGATAGGATTGAGCAAGAATTGAGACGCATTTTCCACCGTACGTGTATGCTTCGTTTTTTGCTTCTTGCAAGGCCGACAGGATGGTGCAACGGAAATTGGGGACACATCCCGAGAAACTTCCACCCACTTGTTTGTGCCTGACACAATGTTAGTCTGCGACATTTGGGGGTCCACGTCATCAGCAACATCACTGTCCACGGAGTTCTCCTCGAGCTCCTCGAGCTCCAGATCAACTGCCACTCTGTCTTTTTCGGTAAACTTCTTCCTCCAGATCTCATCTTGGAACTGAATAACATCTTTTAATCCCTTCGCAGCCACGGCGCGCTTTCCGCGGGCGCGTTTTCTGCCGCAAGCTTCTGTCGTCTCCCCTACTTCTGTGTCATCTAGCCAAGGAACTTCTTTAATCCACTCTTCAATAATGTCATGTATCGCTCTGTACCTTTGCATAACTACGCCTTTGCCGATACCAAAGCGACTGCCTAGAGCTTGCGCTAGATCGCCACGATTTGGTAACGGCGAGTGACATTCGCCTTCAATAGCAAGAATGAGGATAGCACAAGCACTAGATGGCGTGGGGAGATGCGTTAATATTCCAAGTCTAGTAACAAGGGCTGATAGAGATTGAGCCGTCTTCATTACGTGTGCAAAGTATGGTTCCAGGGGTTTGATAACAGATATTAGAGTTTTCGGCAAGCTGATAATTCCTTCATCCGCCGATAAAGGTGTAGGCAGCGTAATCAACTGAAGCAGGTGTGTTTGTAGGAGTGTAAGATGAACGCCAGGGTCAGAAGGTGTGAAATCGAGTTGGAGAAGTTTAACGACTGAATTGAAAGCGCGTGAGAGTGAAAGGGGGGACTCATCAAGCAGGATCTATTGAGCTTGGGTCAACAATGGGGTGTGTTGGTCTGATGGACATTTGGGGGAGGGAGGAAATACTCACGGCGATATCACGTAAGGAATCACTTTTTTGTACTTCACGGAGCGCAGCCGCAGCGGACGCTCCAGCTATTAATTTGGCCTTACGGCCCCAACGATAATGACCCCTTGTCATTGCCTGATCAAATATCATCTTTGCACGGCTTGACAGGGCAGCATTTGAAAGCCTGCCACATAAAGTGTCGATGAACGAGTGAATGGCAAACTGTAATGAACAGGGGAGTTTACCGCTTTGAGACGTCAAATGCAAGGGCAGCTGAACAAATACATACTGTGTTTTGCCTATCCTGAGCTTCTTTCCCTTGACCAGATAACGCCCATCCATTATTATTACGAAGACTTTTCAACGTAGGGTTACCAGGAGTCCAAGTAGGGTCTTCACGACCAGAATTGTTAAATGATTCTAGGTGAGAAGCTAGGACGTTTTGCGAGGGATCCGCGAGAGTTCCGCAACTCGTGCACACTGAAGAACCCAGAGCGTCATCCCAGAAAGTTTCTTCCCCGCATTCATGACAGCGACCTGTCATATCCTGCCGGTGAACGCAGAAAGGAGTCAAGCAAGACGGCTTTCGGCCGTCTTGAAGACAGATAGAACTGACAGACAAAAGTCCGGAGTTGATGTTGAGTGATGGTGCACTGGCACGGGGGTTGTCACAAGTGTCACACGTAACAGATCATAGAAAACTGTTCAAATTTTTTCCTCGCTGATAAAACACTACATAACGTATATGCGCTTGGGATTTGGGAAAAATTATGCGTTTCTGTTATGAAAGAAAGAAAGCGAATAAAGTGCTACTCGAGGTTTGTCCGTGTGAGCACATGGGCTGAACGGCGGCCATAAGTACCAAGCTGACCTTCTCTTTCTAATTCCGCAACGATGGGCCAGATATCGGAAAGACAGCGGGCCTGGAGAAACTGCGCACCCATCAGATATTCCTTTACGAAACAGAATACTATCGATTTGGTCTCAATGACACCAGCCGGCTCCGATCTCCTGAGATGAGCCATTCATTTCGTATGCGTGCCCAGCTCGTGTTTGATGTTTGGATTGTGAAGTTGTTTTGCATATCTGAAGCTCCATGGCTGCTGTACTCATTTTCAGATTGATAAGGAGTTGCTTTTACTTGGTAAGAGTCCTGTTATCAAGCCCTCGAGTGCGAATGTACCCCAGCCTTGTTTCCGCCATGTTCATTACTCCCGGGCCTCTTGCTGTTCTCTTCCATCCGTGATACCTTCTCGCTTTAGCAGGGTCGAAAACTCTTTACTTGAATTGTTCGAGCGCATCTATTTCGCAGGTTGATGACGATTGTTCTCAGATCAGCCTTGTGCTTCAGGCAGTCTCTGGGCCTCGTGCATGGTGTCTATCTCAGGCTAATTTCTTCAACATGAGGCGCCATGGACCTGCTCATTCGCCGAACGTGTATATTTTCTTCTCCCTTGATATCTTTTTCTACTCAAACACTTACACTTTCCAATTTGCTGCACAGTCATGGCTTCGATTTTCTATCAGAATAAGATCAAATGGACCATATTAGCTGGAGTTTTGTCGTTAAGTTGCATGCGACAACGATATATAGGTTCCTGCCGGATGGATAACCAAATGTGGTACATCCTATAAGACCCCGCATAAACGACCGGGGTAAGCCCGCGCACCCACTGACGTCTCATGGCACCTCGGTAAAAAGCAAACAAGAGAAACAAGGCAACACACTAGGCGCCTCGCCGGTCCACCTTGAGGCGCACAGTTATATAAGTAGGATCGATCTCTCCGCACGCCCATTTTTCTCCCACTTCCATCTCACACATACCATGGCTCAAGAATTCCAGTCAAAGTCGTCCACTGCCGCTCGACGCAGACTATCGAGCTTAGACGAGTCCAAGAAACCTGCTAGCGTAGGATACGCCAATGTCACAGTTAGCTTGTCCATTTTGCTATCAGTTATACGATATATCTGATCATGTCGGATCATAGCCTATGTGGGCTGGTATCGCGGGGGCTGTTGTAAACAACAACACCGGCTTTGAAGTTGCTATATCCATCCACGATTCAGTCTACAATACAGATTTCTCTTCTGTGGTACTCCCACTCGTCCCGAACGGTTCTGAAGCTCAGGCAAAAAAGATTGAAGACCACATCATAACAACTCTCCATGAATTCTCTTTGGAACATCTCTGCAAGTTCCTTGGTGCTGGCGTCACAGTTTCTCTCTTGCGCGAGGTTCGTACTTTCGCTTTTTGTCCTATTGCGACGACCGTTCAGCTTTTTACAGGCACCCAATTTGTGCACTCGTCTCTGGTTAGATTTAGATATCGTGCCGATCGTCTTCAATATAAAGCCTTTCCACACCGACTCTATCACTCGGCCCAACGTAAAACATAGAATCTCTTCTACAACTGGCTCATACGTGCCATCTGGAACGGACACCCCCACAATCTTTGCAGATCAGTCTATCCTTTCTGCTAACAGCGGCCTTCAACCAGGTGTCTCTCAGAAGCTCCCCCTGCCACGCACTCTTGACGAACAAGCCGATTCCGCCGCTCGAAAGTGCCTCATGTACTTTGGACCTGGAAATAATCCAAGACTTACGATCGCAGCACGAAACCAGGTCGCTGTTGATGCAGGCGGAAAGATCCACTTGATTGATGACCTTGAGGAATTCAGAAAGACCGTGGGCGCCGGGACTTGGAATGCCGTGAACAAGATGGCAGATGAGCTGCGAGAAAAGAAAATAAAGATCGGTTTCTTTTCATCTACCCCACAAGGAGGTATGTGCCTGTTTTTGATCCCCGCAACCATTCAACTGATCGGTTATTTGACGGCGTCTATAGGAGGCGTAGCGCTAGTGGGTACCCCATGTTACATGATATAATTTGCCGTTAAGGTCCTTATCTTGACAGATGCGACATGCCTTGATCCGCTTCCTGGCCGCCCTCGATGTAGACGTTGCATGGTGAGACTTTTTGCATCGGGCCGGAAATTATCAAATTCATGCTGACTGATGACTAGGTATGTGCCGAACCCAAGTCCAGCTGTCTTCAGGACAACCAAGAACAACCACAATATTTTGCAAGGCGTAGCAGATCCCAATTTGCGCTTAACCGCAGAAGCAAAAGCCAACTTTGACGCTTGGATCCTCAAGAACGGATTAAGATGGACCTCAGAAGGTGGACCACTCGCTGCAGGAGGTGTTGACATCGCCTTCATCGGTTTGTACTTGCCTGTTATATTTAACTGGACTATTTTTGCTGACAGCTCTTGACCATAGATGACCCTCAAATGCCAGGTCTCATCCCACTGATTAAGAAAAGTAGACCGGGTTTGCCAATTATCTACCGGTCCCACATTGAAATCCGCAGTGACCTTGTACATATCCCCGGATCCCCTCAACAGGAAGTGTGGAAATACCTCTGGAATAATATTCAGCATGCGGACATGTTCATCAGTCACCCTGTTGCACATTTCGTACCTAGTGATGTCCCAAAAGAATCTTTGGCTCTTCTAGGAGCAGCAACGGATTGGTGTGTACACTTCCTCCGTAATAGTAGTTTCTCATATTGATAAGAGCGATGTCAGGCTTGACGGGTTGAACAAACATCTCGGGCCTTGGGACTCGAAATATTTCATGGCAGAGTTCAGAAGCATGTGCACGAAAGAGAAGATGAACGAATTACAATGGCCAGCACGACCCTACTTGGTCCAAGTTGCACGATTTGACCCATCGAAGGGCATTCCTAGCGTTATTGATTCATACTCCAAGTTCCGTAAATTGTTAGTTGGGAAGGTTCCAGACGCAGAATCTCCGCAGTTATTGATTTGTGGACACGGCGCCGTCGATGATCCAGATGCTAGCATCATCTATGATGAAGTTATTTCGTTGGTCAACTCTGATCAGTACAAAGAGTACGCAAGCGATATCATTGTCATGAGGTTGCCTCCTAGTGACCAACGTACGTGTTCCATTGTAAACTCGCCTCTGAAACGCTTGACTGACCCATTACTTCCAACAGTTCTTAATGCACTTATGGATAACTCCCGAATTGCGTTGCAGCTGTCCACGCGTGAAGGCTTTGAGGTCAAAGTCTCTGAAGCTCTCCACACAGGCAAGCCTGTCATCGCTTCCCAGACTGGCGGTATACCACTGCAGATTATAGACGGAAAGAGCGGATACCTCTGTCGACCTGGGGACAATGCTAAGGTGGCCAAGCATTTGTTCGATTTATTCACGGACAAAAAGCTTTATGCGGAGATGAGCCAGTACGCGAAAACTCACGTCAGCGACGAAGTGGGAACAGTAGGAAACGCAGCGGCGTGGCTATATTTGGCGCTCATGTATGCCGCTCGAGGACAAAAGTTGAAGCCTAATGGAGCGTGGCTGAACGATATGCTTAGAGCTGAGACAGGCGAGCCATATCTTCCCGATGAACCTAAACTTCCTCGTGGTGTCCAGCCTTTGGCATAAAGAGCGATCTTGCGTTAACCAGTAATGTCGTGTATGTAGATTCTCATCGTTGTTTTAGATGTACAAGAAGTGCCAAAGTAGTGCGCAAGATAGAGTTGTCACTGAAAGCCGCAATTGAATGTTGTTTGCGTTTGTTGTCACCGTTAGCTGCTTGTCCCATGATCACCAAGCTCAAAACTGCGGCACTCCCTATACGAGTTCTGCAACACGATCCAGCAACCAGTGTCAGTGGAGTCAATGGTCTGTATGTGAAGCCTGTTCACCGTTCAAAAATTAACATTTCTAACTAGATGATTGCGACAGGAGACGAAGAGAATGTAAATTCTGCCGAGTATCTGCTCCTTGATAAACACACACATAGCACTGCAGTCCCCACGAGCAAATCTTCGGTACTCATTCTACCGCTACCCGTCGAAATCCTCCAAGCAATATTCATGATCTATGTTGAGCGTGCATTCAAGGAGCTGTCAAACCACGATCTCACTCAAGCCATGCTTTACTTGACACATGTGTGCAGTCCATGGCGTCATGCAGCGTTAGGCTTCCATCAGATGTGGTTCCCTGTCTCTTTCACTCGGGGAGGCAATTGGGAGCTTGCGAACCTATTTCTAGAGCGAGGAGCATCCACACCACTCCGCTTATCGAACCTTCGGGAAAGGGGTGGATTTAGTGTCCCTCCTCGGCTGAAATTGCATTCTTTCCGGTTGGAGGAAATCCGCATATTCACTTCGGAGTTTGAGTGTGTATTAAAGGATATAGGAGAGGAGTTTCCGGGACTTGTTTATCTCTTCGTGACTTGCCGGCGAAACAATATTCATAGTTTCACAGTCAATGCTCTCGGGTTACAGCATTTGCATTTAGAAGGAGTACACATTTCGTCTTTGGCTCAATTCAAAGACCTCACGTATCTCCATCTCCAATCAATGCATGGTCCGCTATCCACAGAAGATGTCTGTGCTCTTATTTTGCGTTCCCCTCGCCTTCGTTTTCTCAATCTGAATGGACTGGACCGGTTCGCTCCGTCTTCCAGTAGGGATTGGAAATTTTATCTGCCTGACTTGCACTACGTTAATCTCGCCTACGCGGATAACGAAAAGAATTCGTTGTACAAGTCAATTCTCCCATGGGTAGGACGTACCACCGAACTGGACATTGTTCATGTAGCCGAACAGTCGGATTCTGAACCGTTGTTGAAGCTGGTCGCGGAAAATTTGTGGATCTTCCAAAGCCCGCAAGAATTGGCATGCACAGTGCGAGACGTGCGTACTCACGGGATCCTGCGGATTGATACTATCCCAAAATCTCGTGCATCCGTGACGATCACCTTAAGGCTTGCATGGGACCAATCCTTTGAGAATCTTTTGACTTCTCACATTGATTTGTCGCGAGTGACAGATCTTACCATCGGCAGTGAAGATCCAGGCTATCTTGCCCTCCTCCGCAAGAACCCCCGGCTCAAGCGGCTTTCAATTTGCTATGATGATCCAGTAGATTATCTGTACATTCAAGATGGTCTGGCCAACCCGTTGGCTTGTGCCAATCTCGAAGTCCTCAGGATAGCGCTTACCAAGGTCCCCACCGTAAATTCTTTGCTTCGGTGGATGGATATCTTATTGAGCAGGGTACAAAGTGGTTGCACGACACTACATTCGTTGTTGTTTTATGTGTATGATCTTGAGGACTACGAAGCCGTCGATTTCCCTTACGTTGTGTCCGTAGAACCTCCGCGAGTATTGCCTTACTTGGACTTTTTTCGAGGAGTCTAAACACACGATATCAGCCAGGAATCATGTAAGCATTAGGAGTTGTGGACTGTTCCTTCCCTGACTGAATGAACCCTTCTTTTAGCATTTTTTCATCGTCTTGTATACTCCTCCCCCCACGAATATCCAATTGTCGGTCCATCTTCAACACTTCTTCCCTTACCTCATCGGCCCAGTACATATCAAACCATTCTTCCCAAAATCTGGCATACGCACGATACAGCAAACCTAGGTTATACCCTGTCGTGAATACCTATTCTGTATTTCACAAATGGTTGACGGATGAGAACTCTTTTTTGATACCTTCTCGAAATTCACCTACCTGAACCCTCAGAGAGTATAATATAGTCTCTATCTAGTCAGAGCAAGCTATTGGTCGTGGCTCTGATATATGTCTGAGTGGAAAAAGGGTACACCAATCTGCGCTGTATTGACCTCTCGACGTACTACAGTAGGACATTCGACATGGACTAGATTTGTGACCATGCGCTTTTAATATCCGAAATCTTGAGGTCCCACAAGGAGTCATACACAACGTTGAAAGAGAATGGCAAATATTTATAAATAGCCAGTTCAGTTCCTCTTTGTTTGGGTGGCTCACGTATAAAAAACCACTCTCTGTGGTTTCAAAGCCCAAACGACGCTTGTCCAAATACCCCCATCTTAAGATTCTATATCCCCAAGAATAATGGCCACTTCTGTTTCGGTAAGCGCCTTCGTTTAGATCTGGTTTATCTGCGAGTGCGACTGTGACTTGTTATTATCCGATCAAGAATTCTCAATCCAACGCACGGGTGGCTCGCTATGGGACCGGGATTCCTAGTTACAGAGCACCTGCGGAGAGGAACAGGCAGACAACAAGTGCTTTACAAATCGAAGGACACTTTGAGGACGAGCATTCCAAAACATATTGGCGACTCAATTCTATCAGAATGCCGAAGGGGAGGCGCGGTTTCGGTGGATCTTATGCGCGGAGGAACGTCGGGCTGTCGATCGATAACAAAGGGAGTTCAGAGGAATTCGATATCGGACGAAAGATTGAGAAGATTGAGGAAAAGTTGTCATTTGTGAAGAAGATGCAAATCGCGGTTGCGATCTTCTGTTTGGTTATCATCATTCTGTTGTGGAGCTGAGAGAAGGAGGCGAGGAAGGGAAAGAGATAGAGGAGGTTGTATGATATACCAGGCCTTGCTGGTTGTAATTTAGTGTTTTCGCGACGGAAATTCGATTGTTCGACATTTTCTCGCAGAAGTAGGTGCGGAGATAGAGGTATGAGATAAGTCAATAGCGGTCCAGATGAAGGAAGTAAGACAAGACGGAAAGAGCAGTCTTGACTTGGTTAGCAAGAAGAGCCAAAAGATCCACAGATTTAGTGGAAACGTCAAACACCGAGAGTATATGGTTCTACAAAAGAAATGCAAATTGTTATATCCAAGCTGCACTAGACATAGGATAAGATAGAGAACATGTATGATGAACAAAACATAAAGCCAGGAGGACACGCACAACAAAGTACAAACACTACTCAGCCAAATCCTGCCCATTCAATCGACATATATGACACTTGTTTTTTCTCTGGATCCCAGGTACACAACAAGTGATTCTTTTTAGTAGCAGTCCCCAATCTTCCGTGTGCAACAATCTCCATTGGTCGAATGGCCATGCTAGGCGACTCGATCACAGTCGCAGTGAAGTGCGAGTGATAACGCAGTGGATCACCTATCGTCAGCCCTTGAGCTTCCTGTTAGTGTGAAGGAGAAACGTGACGTACCGGGATACACCAAAAAGTCACCACCGAATTTGATACCTCCACCCATAAAGTAATCTTTCTCCCACAGGTCCTGAAATACAGCACATTTAGCGCGCTCTGCAAGAGTAGCTGGGTAATTCCAAATTCCCGCTGTCTGGGCAGCTAGAATTGTTTCATGAGTATTTAGGCTATGATTGTGCCAGGGAAATGTGCCAGATGATCCTGGAATAGTGATCGTGTATGGCAAGGTTGACGATGTAGATATTGATGGCGTTAAGGGGGTAGGGTCTGGTTCTACAGGCTGTGCAAGGGTAATAAGGGGATCGCCATCCGAGACTTGTTGAGCTATGGCTGCAGTAGCAGCGGCGCGTTTTGCCTCTCGTTCTTGCCGTTTGCGAAGGGCATTTTCTGACATGGCCCGTCCCGCAGATTCCTCTTTTTCCTTCAACTCCTTATTTTCCAAGTATGATAATTGCTGTCTGATTGATATGTTGCGTTCGGAATTCCATTGCTGCAAGGCTTGTAAGGATGGGGAGGTGTGAGCTTGCGGATCATCCACTAGGACGGCAAATTCTGCGAACTCGAGTCAAGTCGGATCAAATTTCAAAACAGAGATGGGGCGAACGTTTGTTGACCAACAGCACGACTTCCTCAGGGAGTAGAACGAGGGGAACGCCAAGAAAGACATTTTGTTGTGATAGATGCGGTAAGGTACCCAGCAGCGTCCCACATATGTGATATTTGGAACGAAGAATGGCGATATCTGCTCTTCAGAGGCTTGTCAAGTGTCTGCGATCCCGACAACACAATGCACACCGTACCGTTCACTTCCCAGACATAAGCCTTGTGGTTTGACACGAACAGCGGGATTTTTGGTGTTGAGTCGCCCATTGATACGCCGCGCCCACTGGGAAAGCCGGTGTCCGAGTTATCGGCAAGTCGCGTTCACCCTGTGTTCACCTGACATGATCATGTGAGTCTGGCTTTGACGAATATATATAACAGCAGAATGGCGATAGCGCTCAACTTCAAGCCATCATGGCAGCGACCATCCAGGATGCGATAATGCTGTTTGGCGATTCAATCACCCAAGGCAGTTGGGAGCAAAACGGTCTTGCTGCTCGCCTTGCTCGTTCGTCTTTACTTCATCACACAACACGCTGATTATAAATTCAAAACCTCATGTCGCAGACTCCTACGTACGCCAACTTGACGTCATAAACCGCGGCTTCTCAGGGTATAACACGGAGTGGGCAATCCCAGTCTTCGAACAGGCAAGGAAACGATCAATCATTTATACATAATATTATCTTACCGTCGAACATATCCTACGTAGGTGTTCGCTAAGCAGAGCGAACAACCTCATGTCCCCAAGGTTCGCTTGTTGACCATTTGGTTCGGGGCCAACGATGCGGCTCTGCCGATGAGTCCTCAGCACGTTCCCCTTGACAAATACAAGGCCAATCTCAAGCACTTGATATCTATGATCAGGTCGCCGAAATCAGCCTACTACTCTCCTTCTACGCGTATTCTAATTATATCCCCGCCTCCCGTGAATACCAACCAGTGGCAGATGGCTAGTGATCCACCCAAACTGGAACCGGATCGTAAATTTGAGGTTACGAAGACGTATGCACAAACTGCGGTCCAGGTAGCAAAGGAAGAAGGTGTTGGGCTAGTTGATGCTTGGACCGCGCTCTGGGATGCTGCTGGTCATGACGAGAAGGCGCTGAGCAACTTTTCGTATGATGGCTTGCATTTAAATAGCGCAGGATATGAGGTGCGCGCAGAGCCTATGTACCTCAGGAGAGCCCAGAGACCAGTACTGACCTTGTACAGGTTGTTTACAACGCGTTGATGAAGACGATTGAACAAAATCATCCAGATCTGCACTATGATAGCTTTAGATTTGGTATCGCCCGGTGCGTTGCCATCTATATTTTCGTTCGGCCCGTTATTGATCCTTGAAATGGTTTATTTGTAGATGGGATGAAGTAGACTCTGTCAACTTCCGAGAGAGTGTGAAGTTGCGCAGTATAGAAATACCGAAGAATTAGATGAAAGTGTGCATTGCTTTGTCAAGTCGTGCCGTAGGCCATCCGACTCATCTCCGAGGAAACTCCATAAAGATATTTTTACAAGTAAATGGAGAAGGTTATAAACGAAGCGACGTTAGAACAGAAGCGGGGTCGCACCGCCTCTGTCTACTAAAGAGAACGAGAACCAGTCGGTTGTTGCGCTTGGCGTTAGCGCGGTCTGTCCGCCCCTAGGCGCCAGGCCTTTTACCCATTTGCGTCTGTTATTACTTATAGCTTGCGACATCCGGTTGATAGGGGGATGGCACCCAGAGCGGTGACAACGATTGAAGATCTTTTGACTGCCGAGGCGCATTTGAGGGGTATAAACGTTTATATCTCGGATGTCGCAACCTAATCGTGGCACAAAATTAGAAGTGTGAGTGATCGTGGGATGTCTAGGCATGTCTCCAAATTAAGATGCGCAAAGCCCCCCAAAATTTACGGCATTGTTATTCAACTTGGCGAACAGTCGATGTGGATGTTCTTTATCATTATTATTAAAAATACAGAGACTGTGTTAGTTGAACGCACGTTAACCTGCAATAATAGTCCGACTTCCGTTGCGCGCAAGAGTAACTCATCGCACCTTGATCCACGCTTTCCTGAGTCTTAACGAACGTGATAGACCAGGCATGCGACCCATTTCTTCCCCCGCGCCAAGTATAACACATGTTTTCTAAGCGGTATCGGCGATGGTCTTGTTACATACAAGCTATTTTTTACAGTAACCTATAAGGAACCAACTTACTAAAACAAACGTGTTCCTTCTCACCATGTAGACCGCGGCTACATATGGAGGATTTCAACACAAAATTTCACTTCTCGGATCAAAGACAAGCTGAAATAAGATCACTCGCATTGAATCAAGGGGGCGGCCATTTGATGTGGGTACACACGCGTGGAGGGACTGGAAGAACATTTTAATGGTCTAGGCTTGGTGAATGACACAACACAGTGTCACTGGTCAACAACGGACTCAATCATTCAGGATTAAATGACCCGGTCTTGTCGTTCTTGTGGCCGATGGTTGGGTACCGTTCGGGTACTTTCTGCAACCTGGATACCACTTCACGTAAATGCGAAGGTGTGGGAGAGCGGTGGGGCTCGCTGATACAAACCGGATAAACGTTGGTTATAGGATCTGTGTCTGCCATCTGGGACTATAAATGATAGGGGTTTGTTACATTGAACGCTGGCGACGATTGCAAAGGAGGCATGCTGGTTTGGTCGTCCGTTTGAAATTTAGAGAATCGACGGCCCTGGCCGCTGAGCGCTGGGTTAATTCTCCTCGGAGCCGGGTGATCAATCATCAATACCCCGTGCTCTAAGTAAAGCGTCCTGGAAGAGTGGGTGGGTCAAATGTAGTAGGCAGACTTATGAGGAGCGACGATCCTTAGTCAACCAACCTCCGACATGACCGGATACTTGGTCATCAGCCAGTAGCTCCTACTGGGCGAATTTGAATCGGTTGTTTTAACCTCATACTGAGTAAGTAGTATTTGAAGTAGTTTGCGCGATGTTAGAACGCCCTGTCAAAAATAGTACTGCCGACGACAGAACGGCAAAACCCTTGATGAATCCAAAACCATCAAATCAAGTCAAAAAACAATCTGTGGTCAAATCAACAACTCGGAACTTTCCTACTGGTTACTGGCTGTCCACAGTCTAGTGAGCCTATGCTTGCGTTTGGTAATTTGCGTATTATCGGAACTTCGCGCTGCATTGGCAAGCTATTTGCTGCGATATTTGCAGATACATGGAGGATCGAAACTATGAAGCACAAGCATATTGTTACCGCGACGAACTTTGTTATTAGAAGTTGACGTCATACTGGACCCGATTCACTTTCTACCGCTCATTAAGACGGCCATAGTAGATCCCCCGAATCCTATTCTGTCTCTTCCAGGATCATTGAGAGCTCTGGGAAAAGCCGAGCTTAGTAAGAGTAAAATCGTCCCATAGATGATAGGGCCATACATATATCCTCTGGTCGGGATGATTCCAAGCTTCTCTTGAATGAAATCTGCAAAAATCTTACTGACGGCTACGCTGATTTTAGGAGTTTTGAACGTGTCCAAAGAGGTCTGTATTAGACGAGGTGAGCGAGCGAAAAGGGGGTGACTTTTGTAAGGGGTGACGACGCACGATCTGAAGATTGTACGCAGGTTCGAAAGTTCCGCCAAACGACAGGGTCTCGTTGTATGTATAAACAACGGAAAGGTAGGTCTCCGGTGTCTTCAGAGTCTTGACTCCCAGCTGAACGTTGTGAGATGGATAAGTCACGCGAGTTATTCGCTTGGTATACACACCGAAGAGAGTTCGGCTACCAGATGTTTAGGATCGTCGACCTGAGAACCACAGCGTGAGCATTGACGGCGGAAAAACGCGCGCCCATATTAAAGCTGTAGAATCACCTGGACGTTCGTGACGAGGTATAGATAAGGCATGTTAAGAATTTGAAAGCAAAATTGGCGCCCAATTCTCGGTTCTTTATCACGGCAAATGCCGAGGACGGAAATATCCGCGGTTGCTAATACCATGTGATCATCTATCAGGGAGCAGTTTCGGAGATGCCATAGGCGCTACATCTTGACTACCTCAACGGTCCGGGTTAAAACTCCAGCTGGAAAAAGATCTTAGGACTATAATTTATGCTGACATTTGTCTCAGAAACAGGCGCAGCAACCGCGGCATGCCAACCTAAACCTTTTCGCGAGCGCCATAGATTTAGCGCAAACGAAAAAGATGGAAGAGAAACCTGTTATGGTCAGCAGGAAAGCTTACACCACGGTTTGATGGTAAAAACGCTAAGCGAATATCCTTTGCAGGCAACGCTTTCAGTAATAGATAAGATAATGATGAAGACAAGCCATCGATGCCACTATGTGTTGAATGAATGAGCTTCCATAACTAGTTTGCCGCTCGTTCGATGAGTGGTTCCGAATCCGCGCAAATATGAAATTGACGGTGAAGCGCCCTATACTACTATTGGTCTTGGATTGCCCGCACAACGAACATCCACATCTTTTAGGTAAGGTTCTGCCGGACTTTTTTCTTGATGCGAAATAAATTCACGTGTCGGAAGAGATCCATCCAAAATATCGTAAATTAATAGTATTATGGACTTCATGTTCGCTCGGATTCGGAACCACTCACCGGGAGATTGGCCAGCAGCTCTGCGCAAAACAAAACTACCACTACTTCATAGACTGGAGTTCCGCCAAGCATAACCCAACCCACCTCTGTTCTCGCACCCGGCATGCCATTCAACAACTCCAGCAAACTCTTCCAACCAGTCAAAGTTGGCAACCTAAATCTCTCTCATCGAGTTGTACTTGCTCCGCTCACTCGTGCAAGGGCCAATGCAGCCCATGTACCTGGAGACATGGCCGTCGAATATTACGCTCAGCGAGCAAGCGTTCCCGGTACCCTCCTAATCAGCGAAGGAACCTTACTGAGCCCCAAGGCTGGTAATTTACCACACATACCACGTATTTGCACCCAAGCTCAAATACAAGCTTGGAAGAAGGTGAACATTTTCTTCTTCTTGTGATAATGCAATAGCTGAAAATGATTTGTTATTGTAGATCGCAGATGCTGTTCATGCCAAAGGTTCTTTCATCTACATGCAGCTGTGGGCTTTGGGGCGTGCAGATCATCTCAAACACGTTCGCGCCGAAAACCCAGGTTTAGACGTGGTCGCGCCTTCTGGGATACCGATCAAAGGCAGAGACCACGTCCCACGCCCTCTCACCATCCCAGAAATCAAAGTGTTTGTCGAGATGTATCGTACTGCCGCTATAAATGCCATCCACAGGGCCGGATGCGATGGCGTTGAGTTGCACTTCGCAAATGGTTACCTTCCGGACCAGTTTCTGCAAGACGTCTCCAACAAGCGAACAGACCAATATGGAGGATCCATCGGAAATCGGTGCAGGTTCCCTCTGGAAGTATTGGAAGCCGTCGTTCAAGCTGTTGGGCAGGAGAAGGTTGCTCTCAGGATATCTCCATGGAGTGAATACCAAGGTACAAACCCTTTGACTATACCATCGAGTTCTGGTTGTATTGACCTGACCACTAGATATGCGCATGGCGGATCCAATTCCAACTTTTAGTTACTTTATATCCCGTGTTCGAGATGCCTACCCCCGCCTTTCTTTCCTTCATGTCATCGAGCCTAGGATACATGGGGGTACCGACGGACCTGAGGACGATGATGGATCTAATGACTTTCTTCGTGAGATCTGGAAGCCAAGAAAATTTATTTCTGCCGGAGGTTATACGAGGGAATCAGCAATGCAAATAGCCGATCAGACTGGAGAATTAGTCGCGTTTGGACGTCTGTTTATATCTAATGTGAGTCAACTAGACGTTAGGAATTGGTTCTCTCACTAACGCCTACCCATAAATGAAGCCTGATTTACCTCTGCGGCTGGAGAAGAATATTCCCCTCGCAGTGGGCGACCGCTCGACTTACTACGCACACGAATGCCCAAAAGGATACACCGATTACCCTTTCGCAAAGTTCTGACACTCCTAGCGTATAATCAATTCTCAATGCATTGTAGCCTTTAATACTGTCGTGTGTTATGATTTTGTAGCCTACCGTTGTTCGTGCTAGTTGCACTGGTTTCAAACGGACTCTCCCTGTCGTTCAATGCATCAATTTTAGGTGTATGTTTGGCTACAGCTCTGAAAATAAACAAAACCACGTGATGTTTCCTCTACGATCACAGTTCTTGACGCCGCACAACGAGGCCGTATATACCCGCCCATAGGAAACCTCGTTGGCATTCTATGGACTCTTCTGACTCCTTCCGCCGTACACAGTATCAGCCGTCGTCAAGGGCGTCCTACCCGACCTTTATTCCTCTTGGGGAAACACTCTTGTTACACCTATCTTGGGCCAAGGCAGGATTAGTGGACGCGTTTAGATGGGATTTTGTTATCAGATTGATCTCCAGGTAAAACCAGTTCGCCTTGTTGAAGGGCAGGTTGGGATGGACTGAATAGAACAGTGATGCAGAAATACGAGGGAATGTGCTGAAGTCTGGGTTGCTCAACTCGTTGTCGGTGCTCTCGATATGGGTGTTTGATTGGTTGGTGCATGTTGCCTTTAAGAGGCACGAGCAATCCAATATGGAGAAGGGCTTTGTGCACAGACATATTGGATGGTTTTACCAGGTCTTGTGGTTGGGGCCGGTTGTCGGGGTTTCTTTGTATCTGAATGTGAGTTTCTTTCCTATCTATCCGGGCGCTTAGGAATATATTTTTGTGGGTTTTGGGCTTAGTCGACGTGGTGTGGTGTAATCGCGAGGCGCACGTTCATATTGCAACATGGGAATCGAGCGGTCATACAGCCTCAGTCTGGAGGCTATGCAGGAATGCTGAACTCGCTGGCGACGAGTGCTTATCGGGCGGTCATGGTCTTCACTTGCGTTGTCGTTTCTGTGATATTGGGAATGTTACCCGTACCGCTTATAGGTCCATCACTCGCGTTTCTGTTTTTTTGTTGGGTGGACTCGTGAGTTTGAAATCTATTCCGCTCTTGTGTTTACAGTATCTGATAACATACATGCAGGTATTACTGTTTTGAGTGGGTACAAAAGTATACTCGTTTTTACTTTGATGACAACTTTGTGGCACGAAGGTTTATATGGATCGCCCGCGGATTCCCATTGGCTCGTCGGGTGCGACATATTGAGGAGAGATGGGCTTACTATCTAGCCTTCGGTACGTGCTTTCACGCTCTACATTCTCTTTTATGATGACGCTGGTTTGTGCAGGGTTACCCCCTGCCGCTCTATGTACATGGAGAAGCAGTCTGGCGAACGCTGCAATATTTGCCCTTATATTTCCGTCCGTACGTCTCACTTCCTTTCTAGTACATCCGTCTTAGCTGGCCGTTGAATTTTTTCGCTTGACAGTACATCATCATGGCTACCAGAGCTCGCCCACTTCCACTCGATCCATACAGCCCAATTCCGAATGACAGCAGTAGGGCATCAGACGTCTCACGTTATCCTTCTCCGTTCGTCCCACTCCGATTGCCGATTTTCAGGTTAATCATATGGCTGAATGATTCGATCGTGCGGATTTTGAGTGTAGGGACTGGTGGTAAGACCGGCGGAGGAAGTTATTACCAGAGCGCAGTTGTGACGAGCAGCTCTGATGCTGTAAATGGCAGCATGAGGAAAAGGAAGGGTTCTCTGGACGGGATCGAAAACATAGAAGAAGGCGCGGGCTATAGTAGTAAAGGTGCAGCTGATACGTTAGCGTCTAGAGCAGTGGAAGATGCTTCAGGAGGGCGACGGATGAAACTTGGAGGGAAGAAGTTGCGATAAACACCTGGCGTGTGTTGCCATGCTGATACTTGTATAATTTTTGTGGACTCACGAAAGCCTAGCAATAAAATCGAGGAATGGACATGAAAAATACGTGAACTATTACCAAAGAACACAGCAATGCTAGTCTGTCACTGCCTGGAGACAGGTACTATGTACATAGCAAACGTTGGCTTACAAGCTTGTATACAAGGCACATGCGAAAGATCACTACCGCTCGACAAACCTCACTTCTGAATCATCAATAACCACAAAAGTCTCCGTATGTGGCCTTCAGAAAGTAGATAGCCAGGTGCGCAGTCAGGAAGAAGTGTCACATGGAGAGGAAATCTAACTTGATTTCAGAAGGATCAGGTATCAGACCAGTCTTCGCCCCACTTCTGATGAATGGAAGGGCAGCGCTTGGCAAGTGGAACCAAAGCAGGTACCTCGCAAGAAGAGCCTGCAGAATAATTTGGGCATCGTATGCAAGTACTACGAGTCTACCACAAGGAAAGCACACGTCACTGCCAACGCGAGGAGGGGAGAAGAGATCAGATTGAACTTCAACAACACCCGATGAATTCGGAGCATTCCACGGGAATGTCTCCAGTCATGAGACGGATCTCCAAATAGTAGACTGATTAGAAGATCCTGATAAGCTAGTAATATCCGGACCGACCTTGAAAAGGTGCGAAGAGCCGAAGACCGATACTACAGAACAGATGTAGACGAATTGAACAACTTGAACGGAACAGAAGAGGCTATGCAGCAGCAACGGATCGAGTCAATTGATGGTTACAAGACAATTGAAACATCGAGAAGCATCAGAACGGAGATAGAAGGCGGACACTTCTGAAAGAGCGGAAAATGCAGTTGACTGAGACTGTACACAAAGGCGAAGTCTGAGTCATAACAAACTTGTAGTAGACGATGGATATAGCTGATTTGCAAACCTAGAATCCTAGCGGGGCAGGAAAATAAGTGTTTGTTAAGGGAAAGCCATGACCCGTACAACACTGTTAGATTCCACCCAGAATGAAACCCGGATACTTACAACAAGATTCAGAGGTGGTGCGTGTAGATTGCCAACACTGTCTTAGAGGGTAAACAAATGATGGCCGCGGCGTGATAGTAAAAAGTATGACGTCCGGACTTAATCTCGGCCAATACTCCGAGGCAGCCATAAGCCATGCCAAAGAAAGATAAGCCAAGTCAGAGAGCGCGAGAGTCTGTGAGTAATAAGATTCATCCATCTGTGTTTCATCACAATTTTTTGACGGGGGGTGGGGAACAGACGGCTTCGGTGTAATCAAACCATGATGCATGCCGGGTCTAGTATGCGGGTCCAGCAGATTGGTCGTTGAAATTCATTGTGAATTGTCACACGAAGCAATATCAGTCGCTGCAAGTTTCAACGTGTCCTATTTCCTTGGAGTAGGAACGAGTTGGAACAATGGTGCTTGGTGAAGGCACGCGACACGTTGAACGATGGGAAACCGTCAACTGGTTACCATAGCCATGGATGGTCTGAATGAAAAGGAAAAAAACGTTGCGACAGGCTCACAGGATTGAGTGATCAACTGATCACATTGTGATGCCGGGGATGGAATGCTGATTGTGATAGATGTAGCATCATGCTAAGTCGCAGGTTACGGTTGAGAGTCGCCCATTGGGACGACCGCTGGAGGACTCGAGGATTCGGGATGATCCACATGAGAAATGAATCATCATTTCGCATCTGCTCTAATTTGGTATAGTAAATATGGACGTCACGGTACTATTAGACCGTGCCTGCATGAGCCCTTCCTTGCTGTTGCAATAAACTTGACCTCGTTGCTTGAAGCAACGAGCCGGAGTTCTGTTTTTCATGTGGTGAGCAACTTAGTACAATTCTCTTTTTTTTTTCCTCATTCTCTTATTAGCTCTTATTGAGCCTCGTGCTGATTCATTCCGCTTGTTCGGCTTGAGTCCCTCCCTTTATTGCTCTTATCACGTCTTCCTGACGTCTTATGTTTCGTTTTCTTGATTAATAAACGTTCCTAGCTTATATATATTTTCCTGTCAATCAGAGCCAAAGTTTCATGACCGGAAATTAACGGAGATGTAAGAATACTGATGCAACATTGTATAAACTTATACGTGATACAAAGGCAGTATATATTACCACGTAATTATTTCTCCACATGAGGCTTGTTCTATGTAGCTAATTCACAAGACCGTTGTACCTTACATACCTATTCCTAATTTCTCTATATGTACTACATGCTGAAACAGTGCGTCCGTAAAACTATGTTCTTGTACTACATAATGTCCTTTTCCAACATTGTCATCATCGTACTCGCTTACTAGTATTTCAAGGCCAGAATCTGTGAGGTCCACGGGAAGGGTGAGAGTAGGATTCATGGTTCGATGTCAGACGTCGTTCTACGCCGATGCAAATCGTCGGCTGTCGTAAGTTTCAACCCCACTAGTAAAAAGGTCATGATAGGCATAACCGCCTAGTGGCATCGGTTGGAGTCTCAAGAAACAGATGAAAAAAGAAACACACTGCTAATTGCCCGGTTATGTAGAAAACAATGAAGAAGGAATTGTGACCTCTGAGATATAGTGTGAACGAGAGCACAAGAACTGCCGAATAAACCATCCCGGATTCGATCACAAGGATAAAAAGTCGCCAAAATAGAGCTGCATGAGCAAGGGGAAAACGGTGCATGGACGAACTGATCGAATAAAATGAAGATGAACCGAGCAAAGGTATTTGTTTGGCAACGCACCAGACGAGGAATGAAAGAAGCCCTATGCATACAACATTTGCGACAATCGCCAGAATGAATAATGGTTCGATCCATTGTCCTAAAGCTTGAACATGGATATTTTCACATCCATAGCGAGCGCATGTTATCACTTGTCCGATGCTGCAAACTAATTGAACTAACGTCAGCTGCAGTAAACAAAAACAAAAACATATTTGCCAATAGTTCCAAGCACGAGTACGATGGGAAAAGCCACTACTTTCCACTTCCTGTCCCATACACGGTAGACACGCCAAACCTAGGATATAACGTCGTCTTTGAAGATAGACACAACAGGTGAGAACTTACGAGAATGCTATCCCGGAGAATCGACTATTGAACGTTAGGCATTGACATACATCGACGGTAAATGGTACTTACATTCGCAAAAACAGAGGCAATCTTAAGTACTTCCAAGGCGTTGCTGTTAGGCTTTGCGATGATAGTTGTGCCCGAATAACTGATGAAAGTCATAAGGACTGCCTAAGGTAATCTTTGTCAACTTGAGTGCAAGATAATTAAGTATCACGTACCCACACGTCCAAAACAGCAGATATAGTGGACAGCGGAAACTGCAACGTAATTGCTGCGACAACGATCTTCTGGGTTGCTTCTCTCCCTTTCCTCCTGGTTAGAACGAATAGACAAGAACAGACCAAAACAAGGTTGATCCCTGTATTGATGGGTCAATACAGGGATGCAGTAGAGGAGAAAAGGTTGACCGTAGAGCAAGGATTCCGCCAAGGTTCCAATGAGGCGAGCCGTTTCTCTGCTCATAGGGGCCATGGTGGTGTATGTTTACCATCACGAAGAATGTTCGTTATAAAGAAGCGGGACAAGCACTGGAACGCATCTGATGACTCGGGCAATATTGACAGTGAATGGCATCAGAGCTCTGGATTGAGATCATATCGAGTCGCTAAGAGAAAGCGGCCGAGTCCGCCGCCAGCTCAAGGTATCATTTTTGATTTGTGATTACTGAGCGTTATGCTGGCTATCTTACTGACCGAGTCAGTGCACCGACGCTTGCGAGGGTCTTTAAGACTATCCGGGAACAAAGGTGTAACCTAGTTCTTGATTAGGAAGAGATGACTCTTAGATTTTGATACTTCAAGTTCCTGCAGTGTGTCCGGGCATTGAGTGCTGCCGACCTACTGTAGTAGTAGCCTTGGAGCCTTAGGCCCTAGCTGCCAGTATTCTTCCAGTTTAACAGAGAGATTCAGCGAGCAAAAGATATTCTGCACGAGATGGAGGGAGAGGAAGGACTCGGTAGGCCACATATTGGAATTTCACGAAGCCACAGTCACATGACTGAAGTGGTCAAGACTCAAGTGTGACTCGTGGTAAAAGCATCCGAGTCACCAACTCACTTTGCCTTGTTACAACTAGTACGCGCCAATGCGCCTCTAGCTCAACTTGTTATGATCCGCAGATGAAGAAGACATCCTCGCTAACGTTAAAAAGATCTTCAATTTTCGGTGGAGTACTTGATCCCGATAAATGCGGTGATTTGCGATGTTTCTCGCTCCGTTATCTGAGGTCATTGCCGTGTTCACTTTTCCCCTCATAAGATGTTATCGTTGAGAATCGGTTGCATGGGGGTTAGATCCAAAGTTGTTCATTGATCTCGCTCCCCTCTGTAGATACTCCGTGACGAACCTCGAACGTCCAATCAACGGAGACCAAGCGATGGCCGCAGGGCTGGTGAACTCTCAAACTCGCGAGCTTTATTAGCATTTCCTGAAGCGCCTAAACCATAAAGCATCACAGATACCATCATATTCATGACCAGTCTCGGGCCATGTGTCTTGGATGATCGGCCACAGAAGCTGAGACATTCGGACGTATCATTGGCCATCAGCATGAACGTCTCACCCACATGGGAACAACTTGCAAGCGCTGGCAGAGAAATGCCATCAACTCGAAGGCGCCGATGTGAACACCCTGAGGTTCTCTGATGCTGATTTGACATTTGTCACTTTACAGTCACGGCACTTGTGGGATCAAGCATGTCAACCTGCATAACGATGAAATAGACGCCCATTCTACTTGATATCAAGCCCTTGCGAAATTGACTCACTCGGGAATTGCGGACACAAAACGTGTTTCAAGTTTATAACTTTTCCGCGACGTCTTGACAAAAGGCGTGCACCTTTAAGCCTTGAAGTGAATGGTGGTGTATGTTACCCTCGATTTTGAGCTTCTGATAGTGTGGTTTCAGAAGGACCTTTTTTTGGTTGGCATTCGGACGTGTTTCAAGAAATCATCAACATTCCTTCAAAGATCATGGAGAAGGAAGCTATTTTTTCAGGACATCATATTCCGGGATACAAGGGCCCTACTCTGGACTCGAATGTAGTCAAGTTCATAATTACGACAATCGATTCGTTCTTTTCAAGTTCGTTTTCATTATGACTGGTTGCATCCTTCATATTTTCGTAACAAAGAACAAATAATCAGTGATTTCGATTGGATCTACGTATAATCATATCCGCATCGAGCATATGCCTTTCAGCGAATCCCTATGTGATCCAAACCAAGATCCACAGAATTCAGTTATAGACCGGGCCCTGGAGATGTTTTTACCTTTCCAACGAGATGGAGAATTTGTCGGGGATTAATCAAGACATAAATATCTGGCCCATTATCAGACAGAAGTGTGGATCTTAAGGATTCCTCACCAGGATGCAAGGGCTACTGTAGTTGGGCAATTGTTGCCATGGGTTTCAATTAGTATGCATGTCGTTGAAAGTGCACAAGCAGTGACGAAACTAATCACTGATCACTTTGCAGACTGGGATTGCAGTACAGCATTCAATTCAAATTTCAAACAGAATTGCGCAGGTAGCTGTAGTACAGGCTGAAAATAAATTGCGAAAGACCGTCCATCATTTTCAAATTCATAGTGGTTGTTCCATCACTCTTCTCAACTGCTTCGTCGGGATACTATCCGAGTCCGCTGCATAAGTATGCAAGTCGTTTCCGACAATTGTTGCCTGTTCCGAGCTGTACGCTCATGTTCAACAGTCACTCCGAGTCCACTAGCACGCGTTTCTGATGAACACAACGCCGAACGGAATCTTAGGAACATTGCGATTATTGGGATCGTAGGACGCCGAACGGAATCTTAGGAACATTGCGATCGAGGGGTAATATACTGAAGAGGAACCACGGACAAAGGCGATAAGCCACGCCACTCCGCAAATGCAAAGGTTTTGTAGCATCCGCTTTCATTTTCGTCTTCACTCTGATTCTCTCTTTTCAAGTCGCTTCCTACGTGTGCTACTCGGGGAATCAGAATTGGACCGCTCTTGAGAATCAAGGACCATCGTTGCACCTCCGTAGTTGATCCAGAATCGCATAAGTAAGCAAAAGGTCTATCTTAGGCCTATCGCATCAACTCCTTCCAATCTTGTTCTATGTCTGGCGCAGCAATCTGTCAACGGGCGGGAAGCCTGCTGCGACAATTTTTCTGTGGCGAAGTTTGATATGGACCATGAAAATTGCGTAATGCATTTACGAGTGATGGCTCGGGTCACGACTGAATCTTGATGGCGGGATAAAAACTTCGCTGATGAGCGTCACTGCAGTTATCTCTTACACCATTGTCGGCCCATACTTCATTTAGCCGTATTAACAATGCCATCTACACCTCTTATATCGCACGAAGACTCGGTATATATAATGCCTGTGCGTACACTCGACTTATCTATGCATTCTAGATGATCATGATTTTCCCTAGGCAGCTGCAAGCAAACAGGACGAGCTGGAACGGTGAGTCACGAGCGATGCATTTTACATAGCAACGTTAACGTTGATTCTACTGACTTTAGGCTTGATGAGATGCATGCTGGGATCCGTGAATACTTTGGGTCCGAGTTGTCCCTCGCACCCATTGGAAAACCAGAAAGAATTTTGGAACTTGGGTGATATCAATTATCTTATCTACAATCGCACGATTTTAATCCAAATTCATTCCTTAGAGCGGGAAGTGGAGCTTGGTACGAAACGACGTTTTGTTGCCGTGACTGAATTGTGTCGAGTTGATGCCTTGTTAGGGCGATACAGGCCGCTCAGATGTATCCCGAAGCTGAAGTAATTGCTGCAGATATTGCACCCCTACCCCAAAGGTTCGTTCAAGTTGCACATCTGTTTACAGCAAGAAAATTGACGTTCCATTGGATCAGGCCTCTCCCGGCCAATGTCAAGTTCAGACAGTTTGATCTAAGCAGTGACTCGGAACTTCCCTTTGAACAAGAAACCTTTGATGTCGTACACATCCGGTTTGCCCTCATACACGTATGCCTCATTTACCTACAACATGACTGTGTCACTCAGTGGGCAAATATCAGATACAAAATTCTGTCGATGTCTTGCGCCGATTGACCAAGCTCGTCAAACCTGGTGGTTGGTTTCTTGTGGAGGACGGAGTTATTGGAATTTACAGTCAAAAATCGGGTGATGGCACTCAGGCTGGAGTCGCAGAAAAGTTGGAGAGTTACTTGCGATCCAAGGGCTCTGACCCTCAAATCGGTGCCAAACTCGAGTCGGTATTGATTGAAACGGGCATTTTTAGCCCGGTAAATGCTCAGAAAGTCTGCTGTCCACTCAGCCCTGGGGTGACTGCTGGTTAGTGGTACTTCCATTCATTACTCGATTTAGTTCGTTTATTTGTCCTATGAGATCCCAAGTCGCAGTTACTGGGAGAAACGGTGAAGCGCTCGTTGCTTCGATCATTTTTTATTATGGCGGAAACGACCTCGATTTTCACCAGAGACGCCGTTGAGGCCTTGGAGAAGGAATTGGATGACCCAAGTCAGTCATATATCTCCAATATACATGTCGTTTCTGCCCGAAGGCTCTGAGTCACGGGCCCGGGTGCAGAGTGGTATGTTCTGCTTTATTCCGTGCGAATGGACCTGCCAATGCAGACTGTACAGTAGACCGTTAGTAGACCACGTCTCGTCAATGTAGATTTTCTTGGAACAAGCGAATGTTTTACTGTAAGTCGAAGAAGTTCCAACAACTAACGTTTCATTGCTGACTGCGATTCTGTGAATTGAAATGAAGTCTCACAATGATTAATTTTGTTTTGGAAATGCTTCTTCTAGAATTTTGACACTCATTTGTCCACCTTCGCTCGAGATACCAGGCCCATTTATTAAATTCCAATTCCGACAACGTTTCACGCATCTACTCATCTGCGTTCGGTTGCCGTCTCAGGCTGTCGCATTTGAGATGTGGAGACCAGCAAGATCACTACAGCCTTTTGAAGGGCACACCGATTCAGTCCTTCCTGTCGCGTTCTTACCGGATGGCAAGCATGTTGTCCCCGGCTCCGATGAAAAGATTACTATTCGCATTTGGGATGCGATGACCAGAAAAATTACCGTTACGACAGGCCCTCCCTTCGAAGACCGATTCGATTCGGTATAGTCTGTTACGTTCTCATCAGACGGCAAGCAGGTCGTCTCGAACTCTACTGATAAGGCAATTTGCATTGGAGATGCGGAGACCGGCAGGATCACCTCGAAGTCATACCGATTCAGTCGTTCTTGTCATATTCTCATTGGATGGCCAGCGGGTCCTCTCAGACTCTGCCGAGAAGACTATTCGTATCTATAATACAGACATCCTGTCTTCGCCGAAGAAAGGTCACACGATTATTGGACGAGGCCGAAGGCAATGGCTTGTTGTGAGCTATTTGGTCACATCTAAATTTGGAACCTATCTGACTCATGACAAACCAGTCATCAATATCACAACAATTAATTCAAGCAAGGCGCCACTTTTGTTTAATTTCTTTCTGAGTGGGCGGCATCATGCGCGAGGTGCTATCTGGGCACGCAATCCATGCGCAGGTTAGTGGTTTGCTTGAAAAGTACACTTCAGCCGCTGGCATGTGCTCTGTGAACGGCATCGATCGAAACTGGCAGGCGTCACTTTCCAGGTTGATTTTTTAGGGTGGTGGTGTCTACTTGCCCCACTCGCATCAGACACGTCTGATGTTTGACATAGAAGCAGCATATTTGAAGCTTCGGTAGATGAGGAGATCTGGACGGCGCATTCAGGACTTGCTTTCTGGTAACCTATCCGACGCCTGGTCGACATCTTTGTGGCGAGGCCATACGCTACAGCTTTCTCTAGGTCATCTTAAGAATATCTCTCAGGAAGGAACTAGATTATTAGAACGTGAGTTTCCTGTTCTTTTGTTTTGAACACGGAATAAATGTATAACAAGTGATATGATAGGATCGTGCACATCATTGGACGGGCTGAAAGACTGTGTGTTCCCCGACTGAATTACTCTCCTAACGATAAACTTAGTTACTTTCGATTAGCCCTTTTGTATATCTTGTATCTTTTGTTCCGGATGCACCGTGTTGTGAGTTCACAAGTCACACGAGACATGCTCATAGATTCCGTTTATCCAGACGAATCCTCAAGTAGATTTGACTTTCGATTTATGGCGTCATGAATTACTATTAGATATACAAACTCAAAAAATTGGTAACGCACTCAATCCCCTTGATATAATTATTACATAGTACCAGATATCTGCGCAATTCTTCCATCCAACAACTTGAGCACCGTACTGACACCCAACAAAACTCCTTGGTCTGGTCCTTGTCCCAGAGCGACGCTCGTATGCGCAAAATCGATCAACTTGACGACAAAAGGCGCTCCGACCTTCTTAACCTTCCCTTCATCATCATCATCATCATCTTCATCATCTTCATCCTCAAACTCTTCTTCAAAAAATCCAGCTCTTTCAGCCAAAATAGCGAGTCCCTCCTTCGCATGTTCCACATCCGCCTCATAGATGATCAACAAACTCGCACCGACCATCCTCATCTCGATCGTCTGCAACGCTCCTTGTATTTGTGTGATGTTGGATTTGATGCCTTTGAGAATGGGTAGGATTAGGTCTTTGGGAAGACCTGTCCCAGTTGTGGTGGTAGGTTCTTCGCCTTGACCTTCTGTGGGTGAATCAGAAGGGAGGGGGAAGAATCGTGCGATTCCATCGGGAAGGTCAGATGCTTTGATCGACTTGCCGTACGCCTTGCCTATGTTGTTGAATTTTTCCGTCGCATTGTCATAAACCTATATAAGCGGATCAATACGGTGTAGGTGAAAAAGTCAAAAAGAACAGAGATGATCTCCGCATATACATGCGGTGTGTATATGTGTAGTGGATGTATAAATATATAAAGGCGTGTGTTTCTGACCTGGAAACCAGTGAGCCTTACGCCCGTCTCGAACGACGTAGTATCCTGCGCCGCCTTCTCCATACGTGCACGTTTCTCCGGCGAAGCCCCTTCGTCATACAACGCCGTTCCGAGCTTGATATCCAGGATATTCGGCTTGACAAACAGGTGGGATAGATTCTCCAACACGATAGAGTGTATATACAACCCAAAAAAAAAAGAACAACCAAGATTACAAACCAGACGGTGAGAGAGAGAGGGGGGTGGGGTCTAGTATATAATCACTCATCTTGATCTTCCCTCAACCCATCCTCCACCATCTGCCTAATCGCAGACACATCCCCACTATCATCCCCCGCAACAACAGCAGCAAGAGAAGTCTGCTGCTGCAGCTCTGTCGAGCCGTGCAGCTTGAGCGTTCCTAGGAACTTTGGCACGAAGGGACGGAGCGCGGCAAAGGCAGAGTCCGAGGATAGTGTTTGGTAGAAGCGGACTTCGCGCGCGAGAGCCGGCTTGATCAGGAGGGAGCCGTCTTCTGTGGTCTCTACGCCCGGGTGGCCGCCTACTTGGGAGGCGAGCGGGACGATGTGTGCTGTGCTGCTGCTGCTCGTCGACATCAAGTATACGAGTGAGATGATGATCACTGATTACTATCTGTCGTGACGTTATAGTAGGTGACATGGCGTGACGTGTGATGATAACCACTGATCGACACTACATAATTCATATGTGTCACGGAGGTGTTGAAAATCTCACCTAGTAATTGAAAACGATGTTTATGAATTCAAGTCACCATATTCTTGTACCGGAACTTCACGGGATTTATTCTAATAGGTCTCTAGTATATATACCTAATTTATCTCAGACATACCGTGGTTAGGAATGTATTGCGAAAAGATAACCGGAATCAGGTATTGTCGATTTCAGCTGAATCATGATAGATACTGTACGTCGAAGTTCCCCGATAATGACAACCACCGGTACTACAAAGAGTGTTGTGACTTGAACTCATAAAAATCATTTTCAATTACTAGGTGAGATTTCATACTTCCGTCGGTGTTGCACACTACACATAGTCCGGGCCCGGGATAGCAGCACGAATCCACAACTTACGTAAGATATAATATGTCACAAGTCTTTGTTTTCAGTTCATTTCATCACAAGAGTACAGTCAAAAAGGCGTCGCCATTTCGTCAAACTACAAATAGGAAGCCCAGTCTTTTAAAAAAAAGAAAATCATTGACCCAACATCAAAATATTTGACGAATTAGTTACAAAGCCATAACTCTGTCAAAAAAAAAACACGTCAACTATCCCGTCCAAGTGCAACCACTATAAAGTCACATACATAAAAAGTGTTGTAGAGCGTGCTCGAATAAGCGCCGGTAGGAGACGTTGTAGCCGTTATGTCGCTGATGAGAATAGAGTCGTATCCTCGGTAGTACGCATCTGCCATAGTACCCAGGACACACTGTAAGTTGCCCGGTGGTCAGCATTGAGCAAATACGTGTGCAGACCACCAAATTCTACCAACCTGATCGGTATTTACCCCTCCGAATAGAAGTGTATTGATTCCATTCTCTTCCAAATAATAGTCCAGAGCCGATTGAGGTCCCCACATTCCACTCAACCTGCTCACCCAGTTCATTCACTGCTATCAATAGAGAACAAAACGCTCGATATAAACGCACCTATTCTTGTGAATCCAGATGTCTGTTCCGTCTTTCTCACCCTGGAGGTATTCGTCCTGTAACGGACCATACAACTCGGCGTTTTTCTCGCCTCGTATAAGCTTGCGGCCAAAATTATACGGGAGCTCGGATCCGAATGAACCCGTCCAACCAGTCGATTCAAATCCGCGAACGAGAGATGGCGGGATAGTGGTCAACTCGTGATCGGTGAGGCCCCAGTTACTGTACCAATGGGAAAAAGATAAAATACCAGTCAAACAGATCAGATAACGGGAGATTTTGACCTAGAATTCACTTACACCCAGATAATCTTAATTCCCTGAGAACGGAGAACAGGAAGTATAGACAAAACGGGCTGCACGCAAGCTAGACCTCCTGGTGCATTGCTGAGTTGTGGATTCAAAAAGTAACTGAAGAGCATGTGCATTAGTGTTGTTCAATGGTGGTGGTGGTGGTGGTGGGGAGCTTACTTTTGCATATCGATAACGATGAGCGCAGAATTCACTTTGGAGATCCTCACAGTGCGGTTCCCATCAACGACCAAGTCAAGCTGAGCGCTCGTGTTGAGAGGCGGCGGAGACGCGCCCGCCTGGAGGTGCTGAGTGCGAGTGAGATCTATAAGACCAGAAGGATATTCGATCCACCAGGAAGCTCTATTTCCATATTCCAGAGGATTCGGAACGAGAGGTAGAGCTTGCATGATATCACCTCGTCTGAACCCAAAGAGAAAGACAGAAGTCGAAGACAAGGAGCACAAAACGAACGTAACACCGCTAATATCCTCGACAAGCACGTCCTTTTTAAAAGAAAAACATGAGAGAACGCGAGGGGCGGTAGCACGGCCCCGTTATCTCCTGGGATTTCCGTTATCTGTTGGATTATTTTCCGTTATCTGTTGGGATTCTTGGCCTCGTGATCACGGGATGTCGATTCGGGTGTACCTTGTTCCACTCGCTAGTATATGTTTCAATTCATCAAGTGAAGTTGGAATAACCACCGGAAACAATTGTAGCATGGATGGATGAGACAGGGGCCAGTGGTAGGACAGGAAAAGCTACGACACAGCTTGGAAAAATCGATCGAGAAGACGTTCAAGTGTTTCCGATCACCTATAATTACAGATTACAGAAGAAGGCCAAATCCAGTAAATGTCAACTCACCCATCTCAATCTTTTTCTAAATTCGTGCTCGATAGCAAACAGTCTTGCGCGTCATCTGATAACACATCTATCCTGTTCGCCGTCTGATGCAGACGCGTCTATCGAACGTGTAATCTAGGAGCCCCAAGAACGTGGACACGAGTGAATTGAGGGTGGTGAAGATCAGTGATCGCGAGACCAGAGCCTGATAGAAGCAGACTTTGCTGACAAGAGCGAGCCGTCAATCAGAAGAAGGGAGTCAAGTCAGTAACATTGTCGTGTGCGTCAAGCGATGCATCAGCCGTTGTTTTTATTCTGTGGTCGGGATGTCACGTCGTGCTGGAGTTCGGTCGACAAGTTGCAAATGCCTTGGACTACTCGCCGCTTCCAAGTTCAAGTTTGTCCCCATGTCAAGTCGTGACACTATAACAGGTGACGCACCGTTACGCGTGATACTTTCCGACTCGGTTGCTCCCGGGCCGAACCTACTCTGAACTTGCAACTACGTAGTACTCTCCGAGTCCAGAACATGGCAACAGCGAAAATCGCATCGCTCGTTATCCGAGTAAGTCCCATCGTCTCCCTCATCAGATGTTCCCTATAATCCCCCCACCCCCTCTCCGTTTTTCCAAAAAACTAAATAAAAGAAAAACACTTCCTGGAGACTCTAGCCAAGCCGATCAGTAGCTCTCTCAAGAACCAAGCTTCACAGTGCGTTGAACTTTCTCTCTCTCATGATCACAACTTGTAATTTTTATCTGCTTGTTCTTGTTCTTGTTCTTGTTCTACCACTCAGACATGAAACGTTCAGGTCAATCTGTGTGAACCTAGCCCAGAGCATGTACAGAACCGAAGTCAAGATGCGTACAAATCTCCTCGGCGAACCGGCCAGACAACACCTCCGTCCCCTCTCAGAAGCAAGGTAAGCCTTCCCCCAACCACCTCCACCCCACCCCCAATCGCCCACACTCGAGTTACACAGAGCTATAGAAAACGGAGCAAACGCCCTAGCAGAAGGCTTCCTCTTCGGCGTCGCAGCCCTCATCATCCTCGGCGAATCGTGGCGCTCGTCGAGGAGCCAGTCGCGGAGACGCGACGATGTAGATGACCAGCTCCAGGATCTGTCGTCTCGCGTACAAGAG
>QLOR01000006.1:692-20401 GCA_003313825.1 Sarcodon aspratus
AGAGATCATGAAGACAGGGGTGTCACAGAGTACAAGAGAGAACATCGAGCTTAGTAAAAGATTGTATCTAAACTACGAAAATACTTCGAAAAATCAATAAAAGAAATAATATACTAAAGGGGAAGGTGTGGTGATCATGCGAAACGAAGTTTTGTTCATATTACTATAAAAGGAAATCGATCGAAGCGGTAGTGCGAACAATAGATCAAAATGATAGAAGGAAATGATGACTAAAAAGGGGAACAAAGAAGATATAGCATGTGTTTCGAGCATGTAGCATGTGTGTGGTGGAGTAGGACTGGTCATAGTGGAGTAAAGGGGATCATAGTGGAGTATCGAAGTGTTTCGATGAGGTTCGAAGTGCGGGAGCGGCTGATGAGGGGAATAGAAGGGATATAATGATAATCGAAGGTCCTAGTGATCGAAGCTAGGGCGAAGTGTTGAACATGTAGTGCGATATTTAGCGATGTTGCTCGACGATGGATATAGTATGATGTTTTAGCGATGTTCTTCGAGGATGGTTAATAGAATAGTAGTGGTTTTTCGAAGCTAGAATCAATGGTGGTCGTATCACCGCTTTCTACCATCTGTTGTTCATAGTTTGACTTCGATTCTTCGATGTTATAAACTATGTTAACTAGTTCATCCATAGTGTTGTGTTCCGCAGACATGAATTCTTGAGTCATAATTATCCTTTGGATCTCCAAAGGCAATCCGGATATGAATCTTGTCTTGATGGTGTAATCGTCTGGGATGACGATCAATCTTCTGCTCTTGAGTTCGAGTTCCAGTTGATAGGCATGAACTCCAGCTCTAGGAGAATACTTAACCCGTTGTAGAGATGCCCACCTTGTTGCAACCGGAATCACTGCCCATCGCACCCTATACACGCCTTACTGCCTCATCGGAACTATCAGCACTATCTATTATGCTATCGCACCTTCCTGCTCCCTCATTGTACTCTTCTTATTATTCCATCGCACCTTCCTGATCCCTCATGGTACTCTTCCTACTGCCTCATTCCCTTGATATGCGACGGACTACCAGGCCTTTTACACATTATCTCTTACATCGATCGCATATGATGTCATCCATCGGCACTCAGATAGCCCTTCCTATCAATACCAGTCGCTCGGAACCCTGCCCTATTCATCAAACTCTATCTCCTCATGGCTACAGCGCGTTCCACATGCTTCAGCAACCCCGAATCCATGTTCCACATCAATAACAACTCAGCTACACGCTCTACCGACCACCTCTGCCCCATTGCACTGCACCCGGCCCATCGCGCCTCATTGTTATTCCATTCTACCGAGGTTTCTCCGATGGTTTGATCGTTTCATCGCTCCCATCAACAAATGTGCCATCACCTTCCCTGACGATCCTTCTCAACTTCTTGATTGCTATACCTTATTTGTTCACACGACTGCTCCTTCGGCTTGCTTCCCGTTTGATCCTACCAGTTTCTACCCGAGTAGATTATTAAACTCCCTTTTTTGTAGCTATCCACCATGCGATTCTCTTCCTTCTTTGTTCCTTTCTGTTCCGATTCTGTTCCGTCCATATTCTGCCATTGTTTCACACTTATCAACCCTCTTTCTTTCGTTCCTTTCCATGCAACTATCGGCTTTTCGGACCTAGTTTAGTTCTTAGTTGCTAGCTGCTATGCGACGACGTATATAGGCTTGTAGTAGTTACCTGAAAATGCAGACAAGTTCTCCCCCTCTTTACGCTATCGTGTGACCGCTGTTCCTATCAACTCGACTCTATTGCTACTCATCTCTAAAGACTTTCTATTGACACTACACTCTTTCTTTATTTCCTACCAACTCTATCCTCCTTCCAGAACCTATCTTCACTCTATTGGCTCTGTGCGACGAGTTAGTCTTCCGACCACTGAAGACTTTCCCATCGCTGTTATCTGCGACTATCGAGCATCCTTGTTCGACATCTATCCCTATAGAAGTCTCCTTCAGTTGTCCCCTCTACTTAAGACACTGATCTTCGTCCTCTAGTGGCGAACTCTAAGTTCTATCACTTCTGATAGCACCTTAGCACCTTTATCTTCACCGTTCATAAGCCAACTTGGCTTTGCCGGCAGAAGATCCACAGACGAATCTCTTGAATAGTTCGCAGATGGTGTCTTCGAAGTTCCAATCTTGATCCTGGTAAATGCTTTCGACCGTATGTCGAAACCATGTAGCGGCTGTATCTTTGAGGTATTGTCCCATCTGAGTTGTACGTAGTTTATCGTAGTCAGGTCCACACATCTTGGTGAGTTGGTAATGGCGTAAGATACTTCTTAGCCAGTTATCGAATACCTCGATATCATTTGTTCCAGAATAGGTTTCCGGCGTAGATTGTTGTTTCGCCTTGAAATCAGATGGATAGACTGGCTGGGTGCCGACCATTCGCTTGATGAGCAATCAGATGGTGTCTACCAGTCGTTGTTGGTAGTCCTTATCGCCTTCTGAACGCATTCGACTTCCTCGAGCGTCCACAGGCGATTGACTAACGTGTTGGGATCTAGGTTCTGATCTAGAGCACAAGCGAGGGCGGCGAGGAGGTCGACGATCTGTTCTGTTGTCTCTTGGTGAGTCTGCAGATCCAGATCCATCAGGATCTGGTTCACCCCGATTCCTCTGGTTATCACAATGTTCATTAGGGCCTTGAGAGCTCCTTGGGATACGATCCCTGTGGGAGCCTCTTGCGGTTGGACCACCTCACCTTTGGTTCTCCAACTGCACCTCTCGAAAGCTTCGAGGAGTGGTCGGTACTTCAGGTGTGTTTAAGGTTTGTCTAGCTTTCTCGTTATCCGAGAGTTGATCTGACCGGTGTAGTTCGTTCGTTGGTTTTAATATGGAAATAAAACCAATGATCAGGATGTCTCGGTCCTCTTGGTCAGAGACTTGTCCTTTGTTCGTTTGGGGGTTCTAATGGGTTTTCACAGATAAACCTTCATACTTATCCTTCTATGGACGTATTCCAACGAAGAGTAAGAGGTGAGGATGGATTATGAACACTAACTATCGGAGTTAGGTCGAGTTTGCACTATACGAGTGCTCCTGATGACGATAAACGAGGTATACTAATGTCATAGTTAGGTCGAGAAGCACTATACAAGTGCTTAATAAATCAATGCTGGCTGCTGATGGATACTTGGGGATCTTTTATCTGACAAGGAACTCTATCCTTGGAGAGGGAAAAAGATGGTAAAACAAACTCTGTATTTTAGTGTAGAATCTACCTGCTTTTATACAAGTAGCTAGGGGTGCTTGGTAAGTCATTTCTGAGCTTACTCAGCCTATTATTAAGCTGGTTTGTCATCCTGGGAGAACTTTTATTGTTCTCTCCATATCCTATGACTCATAAAAAGGTCTCATGATGAGTTTGCTTGGTAAGCTGACTCATCACAATAAACTTTTAAATTGTCTCCATTCTTCCCCATCATTCCAGGTACAAGTGCTAAACTTAGCTCTTGAACAATAAACTTTCAAGATCTCTCCATTCTTCCCCATCATTCCAGGCACAAGTGCTGAATTGTAGCTTTTGGCCAGTTGTTTGAATGTTCTTGAGGAGATCTGTAAAGTTCCCAGATGATTAGAAGTTCACAGGATGCAAATAAAAGGTATTAAATGAAGATTCTTGCTAAACTAAAGATGAAATAAGGGTTTTCCTTACAAGAAGGTACTTCCTCTGCATAAATTCCATATAAAAGGAAAACATAGGGTCTGTTTTGGCTTGTAAACAATGCCTACAGACTAAACAAAAGCACTTTGTGCTTGGTACAAGAAGCATAAAATCATATCTCATAAACTAGAGAAATGCATGTATCTTTCTACAAATTCTGCTTGACATAGCCTAGTAGAATTTGTAAGATAAGATGGATTTTCATGACGTATTTCAACTACAAATTTTTGTAGTACGTCACCGGATCCGAGCTTCCGTGGTAGATTGACGATAAGGCGGATGCTGGTTATCGAAGGTGATATGGAGAGCAGATGGTCCTGGAGGAGGGATATTTTCCTCCTCGTATTCTAGGCCATCTGAGGGATTATCTTCACAGTTTTCCTCTTCGTCTCCAGTAGTCCTGTTGTTAGTAGCTATGTTTGAATCGAATTGCGTACCTTGTTGGTTTCCAGACCATCCTTCGGCTGAGCCTATCTGCGTCTCTCATTGAGCAACTGTCCCTTGTAACGAGGTAATGGCGGCGCCGGTAGCTCGTTGATTGTGAGTGATCAGACTGATAGTCTGTTCGAACGCTTTCAGCATTTGGGAATGCCGTTCAAGTTGGTCACGGTTGGTGGTAAGTATCTCAGCAGTCGTCTGTTTTGCAGAGTCTTTGATCGCCTGGATCAGACCTGCTAACAACTCGTCTGTTCGACAAGATGACGCTTCCGCATCGTGACGAGTACTCAACACAGACGAATCTTCGTCTGCGTTGGGCACCCGTTGGGTTCCTATACGAGGTAAGGGCTGAGGGACGCCAGGGGACACCACCTCAGTACTTGACTGAGGTGGTGGTGGTAACGAGGAAGACGCTAAGTCTTTAGCGCCGTTACTGTCACCGCATGACAACACGTCTTCAGTGACGTGGCCTGGCACTTCCCCGGCTTCTGTGGGCGTGCCCGCTTCCTCTTCGAGAAGAGAAGTGTTGTCTTCTTTCGAAGATGCGCCTCCCCACACTTCCTCTCCACTGGATCTAAGTCCAGGGCGAAGGATGACACTTCCGCGTCCTGTCCCAGAAGGTGAGAGTCTAGATTTCTTCTTGGACATCTTCTGGGGTAGTGTAGGGGTTTTCTTGTGGAGTTAGTAGGGTAAAATATGTTTGTAGATTGTCAGAAAAATAAAATAAAATCGGAAAAATTCCGAAAATATTTTTCTGGAGGTGTAAAAATGTCAAAAATGGGGTATTCTTTGATTTACTCACTTAGCACACAAATACACCAACCCAGTTGTATTTCTGAGGAATGTACAGTTGTGTAGACAGTGATAGTAAAAATAAGAATGCTACTTCTAGTTAGTTTCTAGGCTTAAATAAGAAACCTTCTACTGTATAGTCCTTTTCAGCCACAATGGTCACACACCCAAATTAGCGGAATCCTTATAGAAAAGGAGATATGATCAAGACAAAGGCACTCCTATACCTTATCAACCCAAAGATAAAGTATGGTTAGAAGCCACCAATATCAAGATGAAATGACCAATGAAAAAATTGGACAATAAATGTCTTGGACCTTTTAATATCATTGAAAAGGTTGGTGAAGCTGCATATTGTTTAGATCTTCCTTCGAAATGGTGACAACATCCAGTCTTTCACAAATCTCTTCTTACTCCTTATTATCCTCCTCTATTTTCCAATCAAGAACAACCTTGTCCCCCACCAGAACTAGATGAAGAAGGACATCCTGTTTATGAAGTTGCTTCTATACTAGATGCCAAACTACAAGGTTGAGGATGGAAATATCTAGTATACTGGAAAGGATATGCACACTCTGAAGATACTTGGGAACCTGGATCAAGTCTTACATCAGGAAAATTCCTGAACCCTTAATTTTGCTTAATTGATACTTAATCTTACTTAATTGACTTTAAGTAAAATTTAAGCAGAACCTGTCCTAATCCAAGTAAGGGGTTTCTTAAAATTGCATTTAAGAGCCATTAAACACAATTAAGAGCAATTAAGGAGGATTAAGAGTGCTATGTAAAGAAAAATTTCCAAAAAATGTAATATTCAGAAAATATATTCCTGATTACTTAGTGTTCTTAATGTTTCTTAATGTTTCTTAATGTTTCTTAATGGCTCTTAATGGCTCTTAAACACAATTTTAAGAAACCCCTTACTTGGATTAAGACAGGTTCTGCTTAAATTTTACTTAAAGTCAATTAAGTAAGATTAAGTATCAATTAAGCAAAATTAAGGGTTCAGGAATTTTCCTGATGACTACTGGTGCCTCCAATATTCTTAATGAATTCCGCTCATCTCACCTTTCTTATTTTCAAGACAAAAATCTTGAAAAGGAGATTTTATCAACTTCAGATATTTTTCAACATATGACATCATCCTTTGTCATCAATGACATCATAGTTCCAGATCATTCCTTATCATTCTCATGGTTTTCTCTACTTATTGTTCTAGAGTGTTTCATCTTCATCATTCTCTCACAATCTGTCATTACTTAGTCATTCTTTCTCACACAATGTCATCGATGCGTAAGCCTTTCTTTAGAACCTTCTAGAATATTAGAGTAGTATATAAAGCCTCTTGTATTGTAGAAAGATCTCTTTAATTCTAATTTGGTTTCCCCTCTGCTACTCAATCCTTGCCTAACTATACTATTCCTCTCTTAACCTTGTGTTTTGAGTGTTTAGTTGTTAACCAAGAAGCGACTCCTAACACTCTGTGCAATGAGTTAGTCTTCTGACCACTGAAGACTTTCCTATCACTGTTATCTGTGACTATCGAGCATCCTTGCTCGATGTCAATCTCTATAGAAGTCTCCTTCAGTTGTCCCCTCTACTAGGCTGTGGACTTGCTAGGCTCGACCCAAGGGGAATTGGTAGTGAGTTTAGCTCCCAAGAAAATTGTTATTGTGTGACATACAAAATGTGACTAATCTACAGATTCCGTATGTAACGACCAGTCTATCTGTACAACAGAGTCTATCTGTACAACAGAGTCTGAGTGGAATCCCTGAGGACCTTGGGATAGATCTTGACACTTTGTGAAGAAACCAACCTAACTTTGGAAAGTGTAACTTTATCTACACTTTTGGGTCTTTATTGTGACTTCACATACCTTTATTGCCTTTTGAAGGGAATTGTGCAAATGCTGATGATGACCATGGAATGGAGGGCATATGGCTCAGTGCACCCAGTGAACTGATCATTGAACACATACATCAGTTATGTGAGGACACGTTGATGTACTACAAAATTTTGTAGTTGAAATACGTCATGAAAATTCATCTCATCTTCACAAATTTTACTAGACTACGTCAAGCAGAATTTGTAGAAAGATTTATGCATTTCTCTAGTTTATGAGCTATGATTTTATGCTTCTTATAGCAAGCACAAAGTGCTTCTGTTTAGTCTATAAGCATTGTTTACAAGCCAAAACAGACCCTATGTTTCCCTTTTTATGGAATCTATACAGAGTGTAAGGGTTCCACTAATTCGGGTGTGTGACTATTGTGGCTGGAAGTACTATATAGTTGAAGGTTTCTTATTTAAGCATAGAGACTAACTATTAAAGACAGTCTTACTTTTACTCTCACTGTCTACACTATTGTACATTCCTCAGAAATACAACTGGGTTGGTGTATTTGTGTGCTAAGTGAGTAAATCAAAGAATACCCCAATATTGACACAGAGAAAGTACCTTCTTGCAAGGGAAACTCTTATTTCATTTTTACTTAGCAAGAGTCTTCTTTAACAACCTTTTTATTTGTATCCTGTGAACTTCTAATCATCTGGGAACTTTACAGATCTCTTCAAGAACATCCAACCAAAAGTAACAATTCAGCACTTGTGCCTAGAATGATGGGGAAGAATGGAGAGATCTTGAAAGTTATTGTTCAAGATCTAAATTTAGCACTTGTACCTGGAATGATGGGGAAGAACGGAGACAAATTAAAAGCTTATTGTGATGAGTCAGCTTACCAAGCAAAACTCATCATGAGACCTTTTATGAGTTATACAAAATGGAGAGAACAATAAAAGTTCTCCCAGGATGACAAACCAGCTTAATAATAGGCTGAGTAAGCTCAGAAATGGCTTACCAAGCACCCTTAGCTACTTGTATAAAAGCAGGTAGAATCTACACTAAAATACAGAGTTTGTTTTATCGTCTTCTTCCCTCTCCAAGGAGTTCCTTGTCAGATAAAAGATTCCCAAGGATTCATCAGCAGCCAGCAGTAATTTATTAGGCACTTGTATAGTGCTTCTCGACCTAACTACGACAGTTAGTGTTCTTTGTTTATCGTCAGCAGTAGCACTCATATAGTGCATTTTGACCTAACTATGACAGTTAGTGTACCTTGTTTATCGTCATCAGGAGCACTCAGAGCACTCATATAGTGCATACTCGACCTAACTCTGATAGTTAGTGTTTATAATCCATCCTCACCTCTTATTCTTCATTGGAATACGTCCATAGAAGGTTAAGTATAAAAAGTTATTTGTTTGAAAACCTACTAGAACCCCCAAACGAACAAAGGATAAGTCTCTGACCAAGAGGACCAAGACATCCTGATCACTGGTCCCAGCCCTATATTAAAACCAACAAACAAATCTCAGTGTGGGGACCAGATCCCAAGTGGTATCTTGAGGATGATGATCACAATGATGCCAAACTTGGGATAAGGCCTAATGGGCGACATTTCCAGGTAACTGATTACAACGAAAGTCCCTTGATACCTATACTGGTCAGTTGACAGCATCAGAAAAAGTGCACATTCCTTTTGCATCTTTAACATCTTATGTAAAGTTGGGGGTAGTCTTGTAGATAACTTAGTTCAATACCAGATACACCAAACCCAGATAGATTCTGTAGGCAATGTAATGTAGGTATGTTGAACAAGTAGATATAGACTGAGGATCATCAGCCACTGATGATCCTTTAAATAGTATTATGTAAGAACTATAGACTAGTTCCCACACTTGCTGCCTCTACTGATGGAAGCCTTACATCTTATATGTCTTATATTCTATTCCAGCACTTTTCTTAATTTTATTTCTCAATAACTATCTATTTTTTCTCTTTCCTACTGTTCAGACTAGTCCAAAGCAAAGTAATATAATCAATAAATAAAATTCAGATCATTTGTGAAGCTATCTGACCCACAGTTCTTTAGCTGTAAAGGCACCTAGCTTTGTCTTTGCATTGTGTGAAAGTTGTAAATAAGACAAAATAAGCCAAAATAAGAACAAAATAAGAGATGTGCCCATTTCCTGATGAGACTAGAAGGATTGGGTGGTCAGATTTCCTGCTATCAAGTTTGTGGTGAACTCTGCTAGATCAGACTCATTGGGTATGATGCTATTTTACCTCAATTATGGCAGAACGCCTAATCCCATGATCTGGGATACTATGACAGAGTATCCGGGTATATGTAAGTTTCCACAGGAAATGAAAATGGCGGTGATGAACACACATGACTCAATCATTGACACTAGGGTGAAACAGATGAACCAGGCCAACTAAAAACATATGAAAGCCTCATTTGTAGCAGGGGACTTAGTTTACCTATCAACAAAAAATTTAAGACCTCCCAAAGGGCAGGGCAAGGAAGTTGATTCCTAAATACCTGGGCCCTTTCAAAATAAACAAAGTCATTACACCTGGAGTAACATACCAACTGGGGTTGAGTAATGAACTGAGGCAAGGGGGGCATATACAACACTTTTCATGCTTCACTCCTTTGGCATCATGTACCCAATAATGATTGATGATTTCTGCATTGATTACCATGTTAGATACCTGGATTTGGAGTACAGCTGACATCAGAAAATGGGCACATCTCTTATTTTGTTCTTATTTGGGCTTATTTTGACTTATTTTGACTTATTTACAAATTTCACACAATACAAAGACAAAGGTAGGTGGTGCCTTTACAGCCAAAGAACTGTGGGTCAGATAGTTTCACAAATAATCTGAAATTTTTTTATTGGTTACATTACATTACTTTAAACTAGTCTACAAAGTGGTAAAGAGAAAAAATAGATAGTTGTTGAGAAATAAAATTAAGAAAAGTGCTAGAATAGAATGTAAGACACATTTTGCTGTCTTCTTGATTCTATGTTTGACCACTACTTTCTCAAAGTCTTTTAAGAATGCACGACCTTGGGAAAATCCACATTTCTTTGTGTGTTTGACTGCCTGGTCTGGTAGACAAGCATATCAGCATGTCATACATAGAACCACTCCATATTCAGGATGTAAGATAAATCCCAGGTTCGCAAATTCAACCATACTGACCAAGTCTGATGCTGGTAGATTAAGCAGTGTCAGTTATATCATAATCAACACCTCATAATACTCGTCAAACTTACTGAGCACTGTGTCAGAACCCCCATAAGATGGATGGAGCTCCTGTCCATAGACTCAACATCTACAAGGGATTCCAATGTATGGTCCCAAGATGCAGATATGCATCCACAAAAGAGTCTATGATGAAGAAGCACTATCAGGATCATAGTGAGGAGGAAAGGCCACTAAGTGGGAAGAGGCTTATGTGTACCCACATACAATCATTCTTCAAACAACCAGACTTGAAGTGGTTCTCAGTAGATCTAGGACTTTCAAAGACAATGGAGGAAGAAGAAGACGATCACTATGAACTACTAGTGCAGGATGTCCTTCTTAATATGCCAGAGAGACTGGTATCGATGAGTGAAGACAATCAAGATCAGACACTGGTACTCAAGCTTACCAACTGGGATATCCATTTGAAGGATTTTGTCAAGACAGCTATAACATCAGGAAAAGTGCATATTCCTTTTGTATTTAATGTCTCATGTATCTTACATTCTATTCCAGCACTTTTCTTAATTTTATTTCTTAACAACTATCAATTTTTTCTCTTTACTACTTTGCAGACTAGTTTAAAGTAAAGTGATATAATCAATAAAAAAATTCAGATTATTTGTGAAACTATCTGACCCATATTTCTTTAGCTGTAAAGGCACCCAGCCGCTCTACCCCCTTCAAGTTCCCCTGGTGGGACGGTATCACTTCTGACATTACCACAACCTTGGCCAGCTCTACTGCCATCGTTGAAAGGCTCACAGTGGCTAATTTGTCCAACAGCTTCACCTTAGCCGCCCAAGCTGAAAAGGATACCAAGACTCTCACCCACTGGTGGAAGAAGATTGAGACAAGTCTGCTCTTCTGTGTCGACCTGAATAATCCATTATCAAAGCGTAAGGTCTCCAAGACCACTGCTGGCTTGATCACAAAATTACTCCATGTAAGCCACTTCAACTTCACTGCTACTTTACTCACATTTCTTTCTTTTCTTGTAGGAAGCTGCTTATATACTCGACATTTGTTGCCAACACCAGTACCATGGCCATATAGTCACACAGCAGAGGATGAGATAACTGCACAGGACCACATCAATATCCCCACCTTGTTGCACAGGCCCGGATGCCATGAGACTTTACAGACAAGGAGATTTTGAAGTTCACCGTGATGGATCTTGTCAACAGTGATGGCGACAACAACAATCACCAGGTTATAAGTAAGTCATCAATATCTTCTATTCTCATACAAGTATTTCTTATTATTCTATTATATGCAGCCTCCCACATGAAGGCATCAAAGCCAACTTGTCATGCATCTAGGCCAGTTGCTTCAAGCTTGGTAATGAAGATGATGGTGAAAGTGAGATTGATGTAAACGACTTGGGTAAGTATATGATTTATATTGGATCACAATTGACCCAACTGGTGCATAGACAATGACCTGCCTAAGATGCCTTCTCTGGAACAATCATCTCAGAAGATCACCCCAACGTCATGAGGTACCAGTGAAGGGGCAAGCTTAGGCCTCCAGTTCGAAAATACCTTCCTCCAATGTGACCGCTGTTCCTCAATCTCCACCTGACAACTTTTTGTCCCATTCCGGATCTGAATCCTCCTCTTGGTCACCACCAGCTTCCATTTTTGCAGACTATCTCAAACATCAGTCGATCAAGGGCTCTACTTCTGGCACCCTTGTGGCGAAACAACTTACAAGTTCCACAAGTATCCGTAACCACTGCGGAACAAGCTGTCAGCCGAGTGAACCCTGTTCCACCTGGAATTGTCACCAAGGGATTGACATTCGGCCAGTTTTTCTGGATGTTTCTAGATATCTGGGAAAGGAAATGGCCCTAGACGTCAATACTACTTTGGTTTTACCACACAAGGCTCCTCACTGTCTATTACTCCCAAGCGAATACATCATGATTTGACACCACAGCCTATTGAGGACCTGTCTCCGCACTCTGACTCTCTGGTGAGGAATCCCAAATCAGAGCACCAGCAGAGTCTCTGTCGTCTTCAGTTTGTCCCCCAATTTCACATAGGAGCATGAGGACGAGGTCTGTCAGTTCAAAGGACGGGCCAGTTGTTAACTTGGCAGGCAAGGTCCCAACAGTCAAACCTCGTGCAAGGAAGGTAAAGCCTGCTATTGAGGAGCCGACACCTCAGTCACAAGGTGACAATCTACCGATGTTGACAATGAGGACAAGCAGCTGGATGAGGATGATGATATGGGAGAACCTTCTAGACAAGATGGTAAGCAATATGTATTATTATACTAAGGAACAAAAAAAGCCAAAGTGACATTTGATTTACAGATATGCCCAGCGACCTAACGGCTTTGACCACGGATGTAGATGAGAGTTTAAATACTTCAGACATGGCAGGACCATCGAATAGGAACAAGTGTCTGCCTGAGGATTCCCCAAGGAGAGTAGTGAAACAGTGTGTCCACTGAAAAAGAGAAGGTCCATGGTGATTGGCAAAGGCCGAGGGAGAGGTAAAGGGAAAGGGAAGGTGAAGAAGAATGCTTTCCTAGCGGATTTCAAGTGAAGCCTGTGCCTGCATCCACTCGGTTTGTCTCACGTTGTGGAGTGAAATTTTCTGAACTAGCATTTTTGTTTGTATTGATCAACGGACATCTTATTTTGTGAGCTACAAGTAGTAATACGTAGCAACATCAAATGTACTAGTATGAGTTGGTGAAGAATAGAGATGGGATTGTGTAATGAAAACTAAGGAGAATTGGGAAATGGGGAATAATGAGACGTGTATGAATAACACACGGTGGTGATGGTTGAGAACAGAGAACAAGTTGTGGTGATGAGGATATATAGGAAGGGGTGGTAGAAAAAGCAAGAGGACACCTGCATGTACACCTAAGGACAGATAGACACAGCAAGATGGAAGAACAATAGTGATAAGAATGAAGCCTGGGATCAAGAGAAACGAACAGGAATTGAGGGAGCCAGTGCAAAAAGTGTGATTTAGAGGGGGTGGATGACATTGCGCGTTTTGACAGCCAAAATGAAGATATATTTTAAATGCAATGAGAGTGCATGATGTAGAGCCTTGATGTGATGAGGAGCGACCCCAGAACCCACAGAAACGGATGGTAATTGAGGGGTATATGAAAAAAATGAAATGGGCAACTTTTTCAGGAGGGATGAACAAAATTACACGTTTCGACCGTTAAAATGGAGATATAATGACAGGGGACGATGTAGAGCTTCCATGCGATGAGGATAGAGCTTAGAATGAAGAGAAATGAATAGGAATTGAGGGAGGTATGATGAAAACGATGTTTGCAACATTTGATGGGGAAATGCGTGATAGTGTAGTGACACTGGCATAATTTGCGATGATCCAAGGGTCGATTTCAACGTCCTAAACAAGGGCTTTAAGAATATGAAAGAATTGAGCAGATATACATAGCAGATCTTAAGATTTAACATGAATAAAATATTAATAAAAAGCCGTGGCTTTGCGGCTTGGCTTTGGCTTTCAAAACCTTGAGCCGGGCCAAAAGCCGTCACAGGCCATTATTTTGGCTTGGCTTGGCCCGGCTCAATTTGGCCTGGCTCTGGCCGGCTCACGGCCTGAGGCCGGGCCAAGCACAACACTAGTTCAGTATGTTATTGACAATGGGCGGGTGCATAGGTTGACATACCTTCTTCATTGTATAACCATTCCTCTTTAGTGTACGCCAAATAGTCTGCAATGACACCTCCACACCATGAGATTCTCGAACAGATTGTTGTAGTTCGTCAAGATAGGAATCGCAGTTCTTCTCAATAGTGTCTTGAATGAACTGTTAAAAAAATTATTGCTAATGGTTGAAACGAGAAATACATCTAAGTGAGAACTTACTGCAACATCTTCAGCTGTAAGGTGTTGTGGTCGCCCACGAGGGAGACCAGTCGGTGGTGGCTGCACATCACCTGTTACTCTCCAACGCGCCAATATCTTCTGGATTTGTCGCTTGCTGATAGATGTGTACGCTTCAATGTCATTGAGAGACATGAGAGGAGCCATGCGAATAATAGTCCAGGACAGATCGTCTGAGACTCGTTTGCCCTTCATGGTAAATGGTAGCCGTAAAGCGCCACACAGTAACAATAAAAATATGAGCAAATTGTCACAACTCGTCAGGATTTAACTCTCAGGTCTCAAAATCTTGTAAGTATAAGGTCATATAGTGACCTGATAGTCCAGGTAATGAATAGATCATTGATGATAAAAAGATAACAGAAGATTCAAAAACGAGATACAAATTGTATATAGTGTCCTACAAGCTAACCTAAATGAATCACAACGAGCCGGCTGGTCTTGCGTCTCATGAGTGATCCTCTCATTGTATTCCAGCAATCCCGAGGCCAGCTGAAGCAGTGGTTTTATAAATAATGACAAAAAGACGGAAGAGTTAATAAAACCCAGAATACTTGCCTCACAAGCTAACGCAAGCAAATCGACACCATCTAACCAGCCTCGCACCTCATCCCTGACCCTCCCATCACGATCCAGCAGCCCAAAGGCCAGTCTGAGCTGCGATTCTTGCTTGGTGACCGAAAACGCACCCCATTGGGGTCGATTTTTGAAATGCAACATTTCGGTTCGAAATTGGTCTGGGCACATCAGGGTCGATTAGGAGAGTCGAATGCAAGTAGTTTCGTGTTAATCGGCCAAGAATTGAGTGTGATATGACTTGAATCTGAAGGGGTCGAAAACGCGCGTTTTTTTGTTTCCACGTGTCGCGCATCCCTTTTTGGAAACAGCTGTAAGCAAAATTAAGGGTTCAGGAATTTTCCTGATGAAGGTATTACCATATTAGGAAGGTGGAAGTGGCTGGAATGCGTACATGTGTATTGTGCCACACCTTCCTAATTAGGAAGTCGAAAATGCGTGCATTGAGCCCAGTACCAAATTAGGAGAGCATGGCTATAACCCCCATATTAGGGTCCTGAATACTAGTATGTTTTACATTTGTAGGTGATGTTTTACCATACAGATGTGAAAAAACTAGGACAACAATACACATCAAGCTATGGTAAAATGCCCTATTTGTAATACAAAAGTGGTAAGTAGGGCTGCCAATTGAGTCAAAGCATGACAAATGTGACATGTGACAGAAAATTTTTATTGTGATGTGACTGATGTGTTGTGTCAATCACTTCTGCCGCTTCTTTTCTGCCACATCATCACTCACCACCACCACAACTACTAATTTGTTGCAGCCAGCTGTTCTGCAGCAGCTGGCCTCAACAAGTTAGCAGTGGCTGGTCTGGTGTTGTTCTCCTTCAGTAAGCTAAGGTAAGTGGTGCTTTTCTTGTTTTTTTTTCTTTTTTACTTCACTCTTTGTGTTTTTACAGATTATTGTGCCGCTTTGTACATGGGCACATCTTCTTTTGTGCCCAAGTGCAATTCACCTTGCACAGTCACATGCAAGTTGTGCTGAGTGATGTGGCACGCATCTCACCCATCTAACAGTAGGTTTCCCTTTTGTTTGGGTAAAGGTAAGCATGGTAAGTGCTTTCCATCCCATCTATAGGTGTTCTGGGGAGTTTGGGACTTGTATGTCCCTTGGGAGGACACTTGTGGAGATTGCATTCTCTACTTGGTGTGCTCCCCTCCCCCATTCTGATGACTCAACTTTTTTCACTTCAGTTTGGGCGGCTTGGGAACTTGTATGTTCCCATAGGGTGCACTACAGGAGATTGTATTCTCCTGCCCACCGCACTCTCCCCCTCTCATCATCCAGGTGGTATGGGAACTTGTATGTTCCCACAGGGCACGCTGTGGGAGATTGCATTCTCCTTGCTGGTGTGCTCTCCACCTGGTCAATCTGAAGGTCAGTCCACATAAGCAGGTTGCGATGCTTGTCTGCACCTGTGTAAGGTCAGTTCATTTCTGTTTTGATTATCTATTAAACAGTTTGTAAGGTTGGTCTATTTCAGCTTTCATTTGCGACACCTGTGCATAGCTGTGTTCATTCTTTTTAATTCTATATTAACCAGGTTGCAACACTCATCTGTGCTCGTTGTTGAGGTAAGATAGGTCACTTTTTCTTTCCTGACTTTATCGATGCTACTGACTTCATCAATTTTCCCAACACTACAGAGGCTCACTTGTAAGCAGTCCTGTATATATAGTTAGAGTTTAGATTGTGTGTGACTCTCACCATATTGCTGTCAATGTCGCCCTGATGCAATATTATAGTTGCATACTGGTCAATCCATCTATCAGGCATGCAATATTATAGTTGTCTGGTGGTCTATTCATCTATCAGACTTGTAATATAATTGTTGTCTGCTGGTCAATTAATTTATAAGGTATGCAATATAATAGTTGCATACTGAGTGATTGACCAATCAGGCATGCAATATTATAGTTACCTGCTGGTCAGTTAATCTATCATTCTTCCAATATTATAGTTGTCTATGTATCAATTGATAAGTCAGACTTGCAATGGAATAGTTGTCTGGTAGTCAATTGGTCAATCAGATTAGTAATGTAATAGTTGCGTCTCAGCCAGTCAGTCAATCACACTTGTAAGATAATAGTTACATCCTAGTTGACTAGCCAACCAGCATAACAGCTAAATAGTTGCCTATTATATTGCTTCTTGAATCACAATAGTAATATAATAGTTCCTCCTCTGTCAACTGCTCAATCAGACATACAACTCTGTAGATAGCATTACAGAAGGCCTGTTCAATCAAGAACTACTCACTATAGTTAACCTTGTGTCGACTCTCCAATAAGGCATTGGCAAAAAGTTAAGGGTGGCCAACGTCGATTTCCCAATCAGACATGGCGTTTTGTCACATCGACTCAGCAATCACACTTGAAGAAAAGTCACTGCAAGGTGTGAAAAGTACTCGGATCTGTACTATCACCTGTATTCAAACCCGCCTTTACCAATTGCTGCCGCCATACGCCGTTGATACAACCACCATTGATTCTAGCTTCGAAAACCACTACTATTCTATTATCTATCCTCGAAGAACATCGCTAAAACATCGTACTATATCCATCCTCGAGCAACATCGCTAAATATCCCACTACAAGTTCGACACTTCACCCTAGCTTCGATCAACACTTCGATCGTTCGATACAATTCCCTCTCTATTCCCCTCATCTGCCGCTCCTGCACTTCGAACCTCATCGAAACACTTCAATACTCCACTATGATCCCTTATACTCCACTATGACCAGTCCTGCTCCACCACACACATGCTACATGCTCGAAACACATGCTATATCCTCTTTGTTGCCCTTGTTAGTCATCATTTCCTTCTATCATTTTGATATATTGTTCGCACTACCGCTTCGATTGATTTCCTTTTATAGTAATATGAACAAAACTTCGTTTCGCACGATCGCCACACCTTCCCCTTTAGTATATTATTTCTTTTATTGATTTTTCAAAGTATTTTTGTAGTTTAGATACAATCTTTTACTAAGCTCGATGTTCTCTCTTGTACTCTGTGACACCCCTGTCTTCATGATCTCTACTAGCTTCATTCCTAGATAGTTTCGCACAATTTTAGATATATAAAGCCTGTAACAAGTCTACGAAAAAACAATTTAGTTCACCTCTTGTCCTTTCGATTCAATTTCTATCGCCCAAGTCTTACGATATTTTATCGTGTGCTCTCGTCGTCGTCTTCGCTCAATTCTATCGCCTTCGCCATCGTCTTAGTATATCGCCATCGCCATCGCCTTTGTACATCGTCATCGCCATCGCTCAATTCCATTGCCATCGCTCAATTCTATCGTCTTCGTCTTCGTCTTCGTATATCGTCTTCGCCATCGCCATCGTCTTCGCCCTATTACTTCGTACATCGTATCATCTTCATACCTCATCGCACTTCAGATCGTGGAGCATAGGTTGTTGATTGACTTCTATTGGATCTCCTTGCAACCCCCACTAGACTTACTGTATCGACTATAGGTGTATAGCTATCTCCTAGGTTGCCAGTAGGTTGGACATATCACCGTCCTCCTCATCGCCTTCAAACATGATAATAAGGTTGTGCAAAATGATATAGCAATGGATCCACACGATGGTCCATCGATGTCGGTTGAGTGAGCTGATTTGGATTCGAAGCTCATGAAGGGATTGAAATCGACCTTTTAAGAGGCCGATAGCGTGCTCCGAGCGGACACGTATGCAGGAAAGATTGTAATTGAATGTTTTCTGGTTCCGGGAAAGCTGACCATGGGTTGGCTTCTTGAATGGTGCAACACACCATGTGGTGGCTGGGTACGCTGAATCAGCCCAGACCCACTCGCCCTTCTGAAAAATAGTCTCGTGTTCGATATAAAGGCGAGTGTTACAGAAGGCGGTTGAATCGTGTACACTGCCGGTATGTCCAACAACGTAGTTGATGAATAGTAAATTGTGTGGCATTGACACTAGCTGTATCAGAATATCAATTATGGAATAAAAGAGAAAATCAGTAGCCACGTACTTGCGTATTGATCGAGTATCTTGAAGATTTATCGTAGTAACCTTCACCGAAAAAACCTGGTTTTTGGAAAAGGTTGATGGTCGTCCCATCAACAGACAAATAACCATCCCTCCAACTCTCACAAACTTGTGAGGCAGAGAATCGCTTTGCCTTCTCCTTCTCCTCCCGACTCGGCAAATGGACAGCTTTATCATGATGTGCTAGGAGCGCCACAGCGACACGCTTAGTACAGTTCTCAACTGTCCCAGGTGACACACCAGCCCACTCTCCAACGTTGTTGAGTGATGCTGCATTTCCGTAGTGACCGAAGCGGTTGAGTGTGATTGCAAGTTGTGTTGAGACATCAATTTGTGCATTGTTGCTGTTGTTTTTGAATATTGGATGGTCCTGGATAAGATTTAAGATCTTATCAAATGTTTCTGGGTTAACGTGGACTCTACGGCGGAACATGTCGACATTGTTTTCTCGTGCCCACACAAGAAGATCCAGTTGTGAGTGATGAGGTATAGGATTTCGGGGGGTCAGGTACCGTTGCTGGAGAATCCGATCACGTAGGTTTTCTCGATATCTTGCAAGGATTTCGAATGATTCAAGTTCATTGAGGTCGTCTGAGTCTGATAGAGCTGGTTCGGTCGAATCTTCAGATCTAGATCCGTACTGATCTGAAGAGGTGGACATCGAGGAGACAGGGGAGAGTGAAAGGACCATTGAAAGTGGGCTACTGGGGTTGTTGAACGAGTCTGGGGATTGAGGTTCACCGGCCACCGAGTCGGAGGATTCATCATCCGGTTCGAGGTTGAGGTGATCTGCATCATCAAGGATGTATTCGAGCAGCTGAGCATGTGCTTTGTAATAGGAGAGATCCAGGTCATCGAGTAGTTGTTGGCGCTTGGTATAACGGCCTGAATGGCGTGGGGGCATGATCATCGAGAGGCTTCAAGTTTGCGGTCAACAAATTAGGATATAAGTTTATTAATTTCATTACGCAAAGACCCAGAAGTAGGGCTAACGGACTCGTTCCTGGAGCCTTAATGAGTCGTTACTGGGTCGTTACTGGGCCTTTACTGGCAAACTTTGATTCCCACTAATGGAGAGTGCAAGATGAGCTGGAGATGCTGGAGGATGTGCACCATGAAGTTTCAAGACTTCTGAATGCGATAGTGAGCATGTTAGAATCCCTTTTTCTTTTCTTTTCTTTTCTTTTCTTTT
>QLOR01000007.1:0-17501 GCA_003313825.1 Sarcodon aspratus
AGCGTCAAGATCACCGATGTCCTTGTTCATAGTGTACGGGGGGAAATCACATATGTTCTTCCTCAACGAACCACACATCAATGTTAGACAATGGATCCCGAGCTTTGTGTGTAAAATTGGAGGCTCGATGTAGAACCTTGCGTCTATGCATCGCCTAAGATCAGTAAGAAAGTCGGCAAGCGACTTATGACAGATACGTAGAAGCTGACGATTTGAGTCTGGGACTATAAGGACCGAGTGGAGGTGACGGATGGTGTTTCTGATTCTATCCTGAGGTACATCCAGTATCTTCGCTAGATCTGCACTGGATAGGGGATTGAACACCGACACGATGGATCCAACAACAAGTCGCAACAGGTCCAAGGCGTCCGTATCAAGGATGTCACCTGCTATGCGGAGGCTCTGGAGGAACACGTGGTAATATATAGCGTCGACCCCCGATCTCCCTTCGCGAATGGTGGAGTCTGCTTCCATAATGATCACTCTCAGCTGGTCTTGGGGTTCAAGATGTTCTCCGATAAGTCTCGTAAGGATAGATGCTACGATGAACAGTCCAGAACATCGCTTGACTAAAAAGGTAATATCATCTTCGGTAGGCCATGGATCAGTCAAGTCCAGATTACTCCTCTCTGCAGCAATTTCTCTCAGACTGGTCCGGAGGTAGAGCTCGATGTCCTGGTTGACAGAAGACGGATCCACGTCGTGTAGCACGAACACTTCTGTGTGTGGTTGTAATAGTCGAAGGCGGAATCCGGTTCGAATCGGTACTTCAGGTCTCCCGGTAATGAAGAACTTCACAGATGGTATCGCCCCAATATGTTGGGCCAAAAGCGAAAGGATTGCAGAAGCAGGTTTGTCGTCGTCGCACTCATCCAGAGCGTCTATGATGATGGTCGTACGTATGTTGGTAGCCTTGAGGGGTCGTACGAGGAGATCCTCAAGCTGGATTGCTAATGACTCGTCGGCTGCATCTGGGCTCGAGTTCATAACCTCCATGAGAGCCTCTCTGAATTCTGGGTATCGATGTGCAAGGCCAAATGCGATAGTAGGGAAGATCAGACGAATGTTACGCCTGTCAAGGAAGTCGCGGGAGCAGAAGAAACTAGCTCCGAGTCGTCCCATTGCAAAAGACCGTTCTGCAAACGTTTGAGCAATTGTCGATTTTCCGGTGCCCGCAAGCCCGTTCAACCAATAGACTCGCTTGTCTGCATAATCAACCTCCCACTTTTCAATACGTTCCAGTTCTGTCTTTCGTGTCCCAGGCAGGCATTTTCGATGATATTTAGAACGATACCCTGCATCCTTGGCTCGTGGTAGCTTGTTCAGTCCAGACATGTATGCTTCATGCGAGATCAGATGTGGATAAAAATCGATGGGAGCACACGTACCGGTACCCTATCAAACAATACATTTGGTAGTGGTTCAGTCACCCAAACACTTGACAACACACCTGGTTCTCAACTCTGATGTTGACGTCTCTGCCAATATTGATTACATCTCTCCCGGCATCAGTAAAGATCCCCTGGCTGGCATCGATGTTTCTTGCCCCTGCGAAGAATCCAGGACGAGGATTCACTCCTGACGATGTGGCGCTCGAGCCTGGCAACATTGGTACAAAAGGTGAGACAAGTGTACGGCAGGGTCACTGCAAGCATCACGTCGAGGCATAGATTTAGCGCCGAATTGGAGACGCTGGTGCACGGACCAGCCGGATTAGAGTACTACATCCTTCAGACCGCACCGTGTTCAATCTTACTTGATAGGTCGGCGCACAATGAATGTGCTTCCGAGTCGGTTACAGACTCGGACATCTCGGCCGATCTTCCTCTGACTTCGACTCGAGAGTTTTTCAATCGGAACAGGCGTCCTAGTTTTTGCCAACTCTCGGGTCGAGTCATCCAACAAGTTGAATCAGGTTGAAATGACCATATTACTCGGTTCTCGAGTCCTCGGCAACCCTCCAGACGACATGAACGTAACTTCCGCAGACATTACTTGGTTCATTTCCGACAACGATCTCATTGGAAACCATTCGAGTCGTTTTATATCAGGATTCGATGTTTACTGGGTCATGGCCGTCCCATCCCACTACTTATACTAATATCTGTGCCATAGGCTCGTACTCCAAACAGGCCCTCTTTGCACTGTGCCGTATTCTTCTGATATCGAAGCAAGCCAACAAGTGCCAACACAAACCATTACAGCTACATATGCCGTATTTGTGCATGCTGGGGCACTGGGACTCATGAATGCATCATGGTCATCATCGACATTCGCATTGCTCGTTCACACACTCTGTTCTAACGCTTCTTCTGATGTTCAAGATTGGACCCTCCACGGCTTGCCACATATACACACATTGACAAGTTCTGTTAAATCATGCACGCGTCCCGGCGGTCGGTGCGACTGAGCTGCGCTTCCAACGCTTGCGGCCTGCTGAAGCCTGAACATGCTGTGGTTCTGGTGAACCGGGCGAGCAAATATTCTGTATCGTCTTTGGTTGGCAATGTTGCGTGACTCTCGAGCCTTGGAAGTAACTAGGCATCTGGGATGGGACGTATTGCCTACCGCTTCAATGCCTATCATGAAGCTAGTCAAAACTTCATCGATGGCAAATTCGAACACTCCTGGGATATTGCTATATCATGTCGTTCAAGTTAATCTTTCTAACTTTTCATATATCAAGCAGTACCTTCGACAATGGCTGCACTCGTACGATAATTGTCTATTCATCTTCTACACATGCTCATTTGGACTTTAGAAACCAAATCGCGATATCAACTGTGACTACACCTGGAAGCAAAACTCTGATCGCAAGTATCACGAATGAGTATGGTCCATTGTAGACGGTTCCTGGAAGCAGCAGTAGCTGGAATGGCGGCAGAGATATCTTGACCTGCAGCTAAATAGCTTCGAGATGACTTATGTCTGGCGTGGTAAAGTCGATGACACGAGCGTACGTTTTCTTTATCTGAGTGATAAAAGTTGACACTATGTACGTGACGGAAGGAAAGAGTCCACATGTATGGATTACAGCATATTGTACCCACCTGGTAATATACTATTCCTCACGGTCTCTCTGCCCCTCGAAACTGTTTACCATGAATCAAGTTGCCAACATGAGACGCCTCTCACACTCAACTCAGAGGACTGGAATCGTTTGACAGGACAATGTTCCTGCAGCTTGGACGACTTCTGTGATATTTTGCACATTTAAACAGCAAATTACCCGGTATCAAAAAAACAAATTCACCGCTCATTCGTTCAGGCCATATACTACACCCTACCAATATTTGTAATAAGAACACTCTCTGATATTGAGAGGACATGGGCTGTCCCAAAATTGAAATGAAGGACAAGGGAGATTCTTCAAAGACGATGAATGTATTCTTCGACTTCGACTTCTTCAACGACTCGGATTAATCGCCGCTGTCACTCCTGTCATCATCTGGTTCGTATGAGATTTGTTATGATGGCATCCAAGGAGAATCCACAACTTCTTTCTTCTCGCAATTGCGTTTCCGCCGTCTTCTAAATCGTCCTAGCGCCCATTTTTGTTGTATAGGCCGTGGTATTCTCAAAACCCACCCCTCGACAATAGCGTCAGAATTCCACAAAGCGTCCTTCAAGGAAATGACGCCTACTCACTGCATCTCCGAAGTTTCGATATGTACACGCTGTTCTAACCTACATTATTGATTCACTTCTGATTTATTATTTGGGCTCAGATCAGACTCGTACTCTCTGCGACTGGAAAAGAGAGCTGCATTCAATGTTCCCTCTCTTCCATATCAACTCCAGAATCGCATTTAGTCAAATCCTGTCATCCACAATGTAACCACACCTTCTATAGGTGTCGTTCAATAACTCAAAGGCTTGCCAGTGCTCGGCGCACATACGTTGTTCCTTCAGTTTGGTTTTACAACGATCTCTCCCGAATTCCCTATTTCCCATGCCGCCTCAGAATTTTACTCTTACCTTCTCACCGCAGTCTTCACCATTGCCTTCTTGACAAGCCTGGAGTCGAAGTTATCAAAAAACCCCATAACTGTCCATTTCCAAGTGTCTTTTGTGCAAAAATATTTGTCGCAAATTCTTAAAATATTAAAGCTTCTGATGTTATCCATCTTAACATTCTTGGCGTACACTTCTGCGCTGGCAACTTTCTAGATGCTGCATTCGAGGTGCAAGACCATGACATGTATCTTGATTGGCCTACCCGGTTCGTTTCATACTCAAATAATTCGTCTGCTGCTGCTAATGTTCCTTCCCATTACATATTGCTCGCCGAATCGATGAAATTTAATGTCATGGAACTTAATACACTCTGTGTCGGACAGGTTTGAATCTCAGACCCATCTCTCGTGTCTTGCACTTGGACGGTTTTACCTGCGCCGCGCCTACCAACGACACAAAACAGCTACATAAGTACTGATGAGGTGTTTTTCTACGCAATAAAGTCTCTGTCCTACAAACGTCACAACGCGCTCTTCGTCGTTCTTTCCTCGTCCTGAGTCGTCCATATTGCGCATACGACCTTCCACCCTCAACAATCTTCAGTTATGGGATAAGGTGTTGTACGCACCACAAGATCAACGATCACTTTGACAGGAGAGCCTTATATGCTAAGTGGCAGTTTGTTGAAGATGAAATGAAAAACAACTGAAGAGGGCTTCTAAGCAAGAACAAAATAAAACGGTTCAATGATAGCACTATTTGTCGCTTCGGATATAGCAATTCACCCAGCTGGACTCTCATCGACGTCACAGATTCTTGAAGACTTTGGTCATCAATAAGGCATTACTCTATAGCAATTCTAGCTATGGAGAGATACGAATTGTAAAAATCTTTATGGAATATATTATTATTATTAAAAATGACCTCGTATCTCGACAAAACAAAGGAATTAGACTTTACAGGACATCCGAAAAGTTTGCAATTAGGACTCTTCCACTATTATATCCTAAAATAGCCATCTTCCCATAAGAATGAGAAGTATTTATGTCCCTCAGATCAGGTGGTACCCAAAGGACACGTCTCTTCTGCTCGTCTAGAATCCACTCATTCCCCTGTTGGTAACAATGGAGATGCGAAGGTGCAGGTTGTCGGTGTGAAGGTAAAAATTGTTGTGTATCATGCAAAGGGATAAATTCCATCGGAAGGGATGAATGCATATATTTGTCGTTGTAAGAGGAAGACTGAATGGGGGATATTATGTATCTCATAGTCGAGTCGCCTTTCTCGAGGATGATGTTCGATCCATCAACAAAAGAAACTTTTTTGAAGCCTCCATCGACTCTCCTAGTAGAGGCAACGCATCTACCTGTCGCTACGTTCCACACTTTGAGATGGGTAAAAAAGGTCCCCTGTTCAAGAGACGCCAGTTGATGACCATCAGGAGAGAACCCGAGGCTGTGGGCATCGGGTGGCGGATTGCGAAAAGGATCTCCAAGGGTCGAAATGAGCTCATGGGTACGAGTATTCCAGATTCGTACTGTATTGTCATGAACTGTCAAAGATGCTAGAAGTGTCGAATCTGGCGAAAATATCACCAATCTAATCTGACCCAGATGGGGATGATCGAATGTGTGCAAGCACCGACCCGACGTTGGATCCCACAGTTTGATGGTGCCATCCATGGACCCTGAGGCTATGAGCTGACCGCTTCCCGAAACAGCAACGCTATTGGCATCATGGCGATGACTGGCCGTGTCATGCACATGAGTTGGGCTTGGCCCGTCAGTCTGACAAATCGTCACAACTCTGTCGCCAGTCTTTGATGCGATGCGAGTCCCGTCCGATGAGATAGCAGGACTATCTCCCTGGTATTTGAACATCAACACATTGGCGTCTGTGGTCGGATTAGTCTTGCTGTGATGGCTTTGGCCTTGAAGTGACCTGACGCCGGTCAGAGCCATTTGGAAGCAACTCTCTAACCAACTTTTGGATTGGAGTGTTGGCGTGTTTGTCGTTTGGGTGAGATCGTAAATTATGAATGTCGAATGGCGGCTTGCGTACATGAGCGTATCTTGGTCCAAAAATCGAACCAATTCGACGGAACCATCTGTCGAGATCGTTCGAAAAACTTCTCCAGACTGCGCTCTGAATATTCTCACTTCATAGTTTGATCCAGAAGCAATAAAAGATGAATCCGGTGAACGTGCCACAGACAACGCCGGACCTTGAAGTCCAGAAAAAGTCTTCACGCAGCTCTCCCCAATAATGTCCCACACCATCAACGTCCCAAGTGATCCCAATATAACTTGATTCGTCGTAGCTGACCAGCAAACACTCCATACCAGATACGGATTTTTGTGAACGCACAGGCAATCTCGCGAGGATATGTTCCAAATTCGAGTTGTATGGTCCTGCGAACAAGATGCAATCATCGTCCCACAGGGCGAGAATGCAACAGATTTGACATGCGCGATGTGTTCCTCAAGACTACAGACAAGACCACCAGTTTGTAAATCCCACACATTGATCTTGCCATCCCGACGTCCAGACGCAAGGAGGGTGTCATCAGGTGAGAATGAAAGAGGCCAATATTCGGCAGTCCCAGATGATGTAAATGTAGCTCGGCGATGTCCTGTCAGCGTTTCAAAGACTTCCACACAACCTTTTTCGCCAACTGCAATGAAACCATCCTTGTGGGAAAATGCTATATAGAGCACATTGGTCCGTGTCTGAATTTGTCTCATAGACGCATCCCACGATACGTCAGTTGCATTGAACATCTTCACTTCCATCGAGAGTTGGTCCTTATATAGTGCTCGAATGAGAGATGTTCTTGGAGACCACGGCAAAGCTGAGTGATATAAATGACGGGCGGAGGCCTCAATAACCTCGAAGAACCGTAGGATAAATCGTTCGCTGTCTGCAAAAATGTCCAGTAGATTCGTGTCAGGTGAGTCAACCTGGAAATGGATGCTTGATGAGAAGATAAATACAACAACGTGTTCAGACTCACTTCGACGAGCCAGCCTCTCACGTCTCGAATGGAATAAACTGCACAACGCATATCCCCTACAATGCTCAGCACCTCCAACCACGACAATAGATGACGCTTGAAGAAACATTCCAATAGTTCGATAACACATCCAACGTCGTTATCCCTAGAAGCGAATCGAAGATGCTTGGCCCATGATCTGCATGCATACTCCAGCCCGCTACCAATATACTTCTCTCGACGAGCGTCAAGATCACCGATGTCCTTGTTCATAGTGTACGGCGGGAAATCACATATGTTCTTCCTCAACGACCCACACATCAATGTTAGACAATGGATCCCGAGCTTTGTGTGTAAAACGGGAGGCTCGATGTAGAACCTTGCGTCCATGCATCGAGTAAGATCGGTAAGGAAATCAGCAAGCGACTTATGACAGATACGTAGGAGTTGTGTATTTGAGCGTGGAACTATAAGGACCGAATGGAGATAACGGATGGTGTTCTTGATTCTTTCCTGTGTTACATCCAGTATCTTCGCTAGATCTGCACTGGATAGGGGATTGAACACTAACACGATGGATCCGACAACAAGTCGCAACAGGTCCAAGGCGTTCATATCAAGGATGTCACCTGCATTGCGGAGGCTCTGGAGGAACACATGGTGATATATGGCGTCAACCCCCGATTTCCCTTCGCGAATGGTGGAGTCTGCTTCTATAATGATCACTTTCAGCTGTTCTTGGGGTTCAAGATGTTCTCCGATAAGTCTCGTAAGGATAGATGCCACGATGAACAGTCCAGAACATCGCTTGACTAAAAAGGTAATATCATCTTCTGTAGGCCATGGATTAGTCAAGTCCAGATTACTCCTCTCTGCGGCAATTTCTGTCAGACTGGTCCGGAGGTAGAGCTCGATGTCCTGGTTGACAGAGGACGGATCGACGTCGTGTAGCACGAACACTTCTGTGTGTGGTTGTAATAGTCGAAGGCGGAATCCGGTTCGAATCGGTACTTCAGGTCTCCCGGTGATGAAGAACTTCACAGATGGTATCGCCCCAATATGTTGGGCCAAAAGCGAAAGGATTGCAGAAGCAGGTTTGTCGTCGTCACACTCATCCAGAGCGTCTATGACGATGGTCGTACGTATGTTGGTAGCCTTGAGGGGTCGTACGAGGAGATCCTCAAGCTGGATTGCTAATGACTCGTCGGCTGCATCTGGGCTCGAGTTCATAACCTCCATGAGAGCCTCTCGGAAGTTTGGGTATCGATGTGCAAGGCCAAATGCGATAGTAGGGAAGATCAGACGAATGTTACGCCTGTCAAGGAAGTCGCGGGAGCAGAAGAAACTAGCTCCGAGTCGTCCCATTTCAGAAGATCGTTCCGCAAAAGTTTGAGCAATTGTCGATTTTCCGGTGCCCGCAAGCCCGTTCAACCAATAGACTCGCTTGTCTGCATAATCAACCTCCCACTTTTCAATACGCTCCAGTTCTGCCTTTCGTGTCCCAGGCAGGCATTTTCGATGATATTTAGAACGATATCCTGCGTCCTTGGCTCGTGGTAGCTTGTTCAGTGCAGACATGTATGCTTCATGCGAGATCAGATGTGGATAAAAATTGACCGGAGTACACATACCGTTACCCTATCAAACAATACGTTTAGTAGTGTTCAGTCACTCAAACGCTTGACAACGCACCTGGTTCTCAACTCTGATGTTGACGTCTCTACCAACATTGATATCTCTCCCAACATCAGTAAAGATCCCCCGGCTAGCATCGATGTTTCTTGCCCCTGCGAAGAATCCAGGACGAGGATTCACTCCTGACGATGTGGCGCTCGAGCCTGGCAACACTGGCACAACGTCAGATGAAGACGATGGGTTAGCGGTGGTCTGGCCCTGACCGGCGGATCGTTTGTCTGAACGGGACATGGCCTTAAGTTCGTTGAGGTGATTCGTTCAAAGGGTCAAGGGTGACACATGCAAGCATCACGTCAAGGCGCGCCGAATTGGAGACGCTGGTGCACGGACCAGCTGCATTAGAATACTACATCCTGGAGTTGCAGATAAATTCGAGACGTGTACTGCTCCTGCAGGCTTCAAAGCTTCAATTGTCGCAATAGGAAAACAAATTACTATATATTACTCGGACATCTCAGCCAATCTTCCTCGGACTTCAGTTGTTCAATCGGAACAGGCGTCTTAGTTTTTGCCAACTCTCGGGTCGAGTCATCCAACAAGTTGAATCAGGTTGAAATGACAATATTACTCGTATCTCGAGTCCTTGGCAACCCTCCGGACGACATGAACGTAACTTCCGCAGACATTACTTGGTACAACGATCTCATTTGCAACCATTCGAATCGGTTTATATCAGGATTCGTTGTTCACTTGGTCATGGCCATCCCATCCCACTACTCTTACTAATGTCTGCGCGATAGGCTCGTACTCCAAAAAGTCCCTCTTTGCACTACCCCGTATTCTTGTGATATCGCAGCCACCCGACAACACAAACCATTGCAGCTACGCCGTATTTGTGTACGCTGGGGCACTTGGACTCATGAATGCATCATGGTCGTCATCGACATCCGCGTTGCTCGTTTACACACTCTGTGCTGGCGCTTCTTCTAATGTTCAAGATCGGACCCTCCACGACTTGCCACGTATACACACATTGACAGGTTCTGTTAAATCATCCACGCTTCCTGGTCGGCACCACCTAGCCGCGCTTCCAACGCTTGCAACCTGCTGAAGACTGAGCATCTGTGGTTCTGGTGAACCGGGCGAGCAAATATTCTGTATCGTCTTTGGTTGGCAATGTTGCCTGAGTCTTGGAAGTAACTAGGCATCTGGGATGGGACGTATTGCCTCAAGGCCTCAATGCCTATCATAATGCCAGTCAAAACTTCATCGATGGCAAATTCGAACACTCCTGGGATATTTCTATACCATGTCGTTCAAGTTAATCTTCTAACTTTCCGTATATCTAGTAGCACCTTCGACAATGGCTGCACTCATACGATAATTGTTTATTCGTCTTCTACACATGCTCATTTGGACTTTAGAAACCAAATCGCGTTATCGACTGTGACTACACCTGGAAGCAAAACTCTGATCGCAAGTATCACGAATGAGTATGGTCCATTGTAGACGGTTCCTGGAAGCAGCAGTAGCTAGAATAGCGGCAGAGATACCTTGACCTGCAGTTGGATGGAAACAGCTTCGAGATGACTCATATCTGGCGTGGTAAAAGTCGATGACACGAGCGTACATTGGCTTCATCTGAGTGATATTCGTTGACACCATGTACCTGACGGAATGAAAGAGTCCACATGTATGGATTACAGCATATTGTACCCACCTGGTAATATACTATTCCTCGTGGTCTCTCTGCCCCTCGAAACTGTTTACCATGAACGTCAAGTTGCCAACATGACACGCCTCTCACACTCAGCTCGGAGGACTGTAAGGTGTGTGGAATCATTTGACAAGACGATGTTCCCGCAGCTCGGGCGACTTCTGTGATATTTTGCACATTTAAACAGCAAATTATCCGGTATAAAATAAACAAACCCAACGCTCATTCGTTAGCGCCATATACTACACCCTACCAATATCTGTAATAAGAACACTCTCTGATATTGAGAGGACATGGGCCGTCCCAAAATTGAAATGAAGATTCTTTAAAGACGAGGAATGTATTCTTCGACTTCGACTTCTTTAACGACTCGAATAATCGCTGCTGTCACTCCTGTCGTCATCTGACTCGTATGAGATTTGTTGTGATGGCATCCAAGGAGAATCCACAACTTCTTTCTTCTTGCACTTGCGTTTCCCGCCGTCTTCTGAATCGTCCCAGTGCTCATTTTTGTTATATAGGCCGTGTTATTCTCAAAACACGCCCCTTGACAATAGCGTCAGAATTCCACACAGCATCACCATATGTGAAAATATCTGACTAGAGAATGTGTCAGTCGAGTCCCCATCTAAAATCGAGGCGTTTAATGCCATCCCAACATGTTCCACAGGTTTTTCTGGTATTCAAATCGTTTGTAGGGTACAGCAAAGGATTGGAGATGTCGAAGGCTATTGTTGGGATTGTTACCAGCGACGATTCCGGACGCCCTGCGGACAAAAATAAGCAAAATAAGAAATCTTTCGTATGCAGAGACGTGCGTTTTGCTTTGCATGGACCACAACCAGGAAGTGTATTAGAGAAGCTTAACCAACTTTGCATCACTACACGCCATGCTGAGAAAGGACTCCGACATAGGGATTAATAATTTTCTTCAGAATCGCCTGGGAACAAAACACCTCCATTTGCGTCTCTCATCAACGTGACAGTCCAGCACAAGGAGAAAGTTGAGTAAATGATTTCGGTTCTGGATGGATGAGCAGACACTTCGGGATTCGAATGGAACGATTCAGAATGGTAATCATTACAGACTCTGCTGAAAGTGCTGAGTCTCGCGAATGATGAGATTACCAAGTGGGAGTAACTGAAAGAAGACGACAGATGGTCTTCTTTCTCCGAATCGTTCGAGTTCACATCTCCTTTCTGCTCTAGCAGCTGCCCATCCAATTCTGGACCTGACATGGATATACAGCCTTTGATAGGCAGTCCGGACTTTGCTACACGAAGACGGAGAGGTGGTTCGGTCCGTTCGAATGAGGAAAGGAAGCCAGACGGTTGTTGGTCCGAGTCTTGTGCAGGCTATCTGTGAGTGTAGAGGCGCAAGTCATCGTTTAGTATCGCAGTCATCGAGCTAAGCAGCATAAGAGAAGGCCGAGCAATAGATTGGCGACAACGATCTCTCCCAATTTCTTTATTTCCCGCGCGCGCAAAGATATTTACAGTATCTCGAATTCCTAATAAATTCAAGCTTCTGACGTTATCCATCTCAACATTCGAGGCATACGCTTCTGTAAAACGGTTTGATGATAACACTATTTGTCGCTTCGGATATAGCAATTCACCCAGCTGGACTCTCATCGACGTCACACAGATTCTTGAAGACTTCGTTCGTCAATAAAGCATTACTCTGTACCAATTCTAGCTATGAAGAGATACGAATTGTACAAGTCTTTATGGAATATATTATTATTATTAGAAATGACCTTGTATCTCGACAAAACAAAGGAGTTGGACTTTATAGGACATCCGAAAAGTTTGCAATTAGGACTCTTCCACTATTATACGTTAAAACAGCCATCTTCCCATAAGAATGAGGAGTATTTATGTCCCTCAGATCAGGCGGTACCCAAAGGACACGTCTCTCCTGCTCGTCTAGAATCCACTCATTCCCCCGTTGGTAACAATGGAGATGCGAGGATACAGATTGTCGATGTGAAGATACAAATTGTTGTGTATCATGCAAAGGGATAAATTCCATCGGAAGGAATGAATGCATATATTTGTCGTTGTCGGAGGAAGACTGAATGGGGGATATCCTGTATCTCATACTCGAGTCGCCTTTCTCGAGGATGATGTTGGATCCATCAACACCAAAAGAAACTTTTTCGAAGCCTTCATCAACTATCGTGGAGGCAAGGCATATACCTGTCGCTACGTCCCACACTCTGGAACGGGTAAAAAAGTAGTGTTGTTCAAGAGACACCAGTTGATTACCATTTGGAGAAAACCCGAGGCTGTGGGCATCGAGTGACGCAATGCGGGAAAGATATTTGAGGGTCGAAATGAGCTCATGGGTACGAGTATTCCAGATTCGTACTGTATTGCCACCAACTGTCAAAGATGCGAGAAGTGTCGAATCTTGCGACAATATCACCAGTTTAACCTGATAGAGATGATTGAACGTGTGCAAGCACCGACCCGATGTTAGATCCCACAGTTTGGCGGTGCCATCCTTAGATCCCGAGGCCATGAGCTGACCGCCTTCCGAAACAGTGACGCAATTGACTATATCGCGATGACCGGAAGCGTCATGCACATGGGCTGAGCCTGGGCTGGGACCGTCCGTCTGCCAAATCGTCACAACTCTGGCGCCAGTCCTTGATGCGATGCGAGTCCCGTCCGACGAGATCGCAGTTCTATCTCCCTGGTATTTGAACATTAACACATTGGCGTCTGTGATCGGATTAGCCTTGCTCTGAAGCCTTTGGCCTTGCAGTAACTTGACGCCGGTCTCAGCCTTTCGGAAGCAACGCTTTAGCCAGTTTTCGGATTTGGGTGTTGGGGTGTTTGTCGATTCGGTGAGATGGTGGATTATAAATGTTGACTTGTCAGTTGCGTACATGAGCGTATTTTGGTCCAAAAATCGAATCAAGTCGACGAAACCATATGTCGGGATCGTTCGGAAAACATCCCCAGTCTGTACTTTGAATATTTTCACTTCATAGTTTGATCCAGAAGCAATAAACGACGAATCCGGTGAACATGCCACAGAAAACGCCTCGCCAAGAAGTCCAGAAAAAGTCTTCACACAGCTCTCTCCAAGAATGTCCCACACCATCACCACCCCAGCTGATATTGATATAACTTGATTCGTCGTAGCTGACCAGCAAACACTCCGTACCAAATACGGAGTTCTAAAAATGCATTGGCAATCTCGCGAGGATACGGTCCAAATTCGAGTCGTACAGTCCCGTGAACAAGATGCAATCATCGTCCCACATGACGAGAATGCAACAGAGTTGACATGGTAGGTGTGTCCCTCTAAATCACAAACAAGGCCACCAGTTTGTAAATCCCACACATTGATCTTACCATCGCCACATTCAGACGCAAGGAGGGTGTCATCAGGTGAGATTGAAAGAGACCAATATTCGGCGGTCGTAGATGAGGTAAATGTAGCTCGGCGATGTCCTGTCAGCGTTTCAAAGACTTCCACACAACCTTTTTCGCCAACTGCAATGAAATCGTCCTTGGGGGAAAATGCTATATAGAGCACATTGGTCCGTGTCTGAATTTGTCTCATAGACGCATCCCACGATACATCAGTTGCATTGAACAACTTCACTTCCGTCAAGAGTTGGTCCTTATATAGTGCTCGAATGAGAGATGTTCTTGGAGACCACGGCAAAGCTGAGTGATACAAATGACGGGCGGAGGCCTCAATGACATCGAAGAACCGTAGGATGAATCGTTCGCTGTCTGCCATAATGTCCAGTAGATTCGTGTCGGGTGTGCTAACCTGGAAATGGATGCTTAATGAGAAGATCAATACAACAACGTGCTCAGACTCACTTCGATGAGCCAGCCTCTCACGTCTCGAACGGAATAAACTGCACAACGCATATCCCCTACAATACTCAGCACCTCCAACCACGACAATAGATGACGTTTGAAGAAACATTCCAATAGTTCGATAACACATCCAATGTCTTCACCCCTAGAAGCAAACCGAAGATGCTTGGCCCATGATCTGCATGCATACTCCAACCCGCCTCCAATATACTTTTCTTGACGAGCGCCAAGATCACTAATGTCCTTGTTCATAGTGTACGGGGGGAAATCACATATGTTCTTCCTCAACGAACCACACATCAATGTTAGACAATGGATCCCGAGCTTTGTGTGTAAAACGGGAGGCTCGATGTAGAACCTTCTGTCCATGCATCGATTTAGATCGGTAAGAAAGTCGGCAAGCGACTTATGACAGATACGTAGAAGTTGTGTATTTGAGCGTGGAACTATAAGAACAGAATGGAGATAACGGATGGTGTTCTTGATTCTTTCCTGTGTTACATCCAGTATCTTCGCTAGATCTGCACTGGATAGGGGATTGAACACTAACACGATGGATCCGACAACAAGTCGCAACAGGTCGAAGGCGTCCGTATCAAGGATGTCACCTGCATTGTGGAGGCTCTGGAGGAACACGTGGTGATATATGGCGTCGACCCCCGATCTCCCTTCGCGAATGGTGGAGTCTGCTTCCTTGATGATCACTTTCAGCTGTTCTTGGGGTTCAAGATGTTCTCCGATAAGTCTCGTAAGGATAGATGCCACGATGAACAGTCCAGAACATCGCTTGACTAAAAAGGTAATATCATCTTCTGCAGGCCATGGATCAGTCAAGTCCAGATTACTCCTCTCTGCGGCTATTTCTGTCAGACTGGTCCGGAGGTAGAGCTCGATGTCCTGGTTGACAGAGGACAGATCCACGTCTTGTAGCACAAACACTTCTGTGTGTGGTTGTAATAGTCGAAGGCGGAATCCCGTTCGAATCGGTACTTCAGGTCTGCCGGTAATGAAGAATTTCACAGATGGTATTGCATCAACATGTTGAGCCAAGAGCGAAAGGATTGCAGAAGCAGGTTTGTCGTCTTCGCACTCATCCAGAGCGTCTATGACGATGGTCGTACGTATGTTGGTAGCCTTGAGGGGCCGTACGAGGAGATCCTCAAGCTGGACTGCTAATGACTCCTCGGCTGCATCTGGGCTCGAGCTCATAACCTCCATGAGAGCCTCTCGGAATTCTGGGTATCGATGTGCCAGACCAAATGCGATAGTAGGAAAGATCAAATGAATGTTGCGCCTGTCAGGGAAGTCGCGAGAGCAAAAGAAACTCGCTCCTAGTCGTCCCCCTGCCGAAGATCGTTCGGCAAACGTTTTCGCAATTGTCGATTTTCCGGTGCCCGGAAGTCCGTTCAACCAATAGACACGCTTATCCTCATAATCAACCTCCCACTTTTCAACACGCTCCAACTCTGCTCTTCGTGTCCCAGGCAGACATTTCCGATGATGTTCAGAACGATACCCTGAATCCTTAGCCCGCGGTAGCTTGTTCACAGCGAACACGTCCGCTTCATGTCAGGTCAGATGCGGTCAACACTGACAGTAGTTGTTAACATACCGTTTCCCTATCAAACATTTAATTTAGCAACCGTTCAATTACGCGACGAGTTATGAACACACCTTTATCTCTACTTTGTAATTGTACTGATCTCTTCCGACATCATTGAATGTTCCATTGTTAGCGTCCACGTGAGAGGAGCCTGCAAAAAATCCAGGACGGGCGTTTGGTTCAGAAGGCGCCGGCGGCAAATATTGGCTCTGGGACGGAGATGACGAGGATCCCATCATTGTCTGATCAGAGTATTGAGCAGGTTGCCTGTGGAGAAAAAGATCGCTCGCGAGTTCCGAAGTCCTACTCGAACTTGGCTGAGTCGGGTATGATGGGTCGGCGACATTGTGATTCCAGCCAGATTGCATCTCTGAGCGAGACATTTCCGTTATTTCGCCAAGTGGGTTTATTTGGAACGGATGGCGATAGGAAGAATTAAAGACCGCAAACGCAAAACGGAGGACGCTGCATTAACTTGTGGGACCGCAGCAACGTACATACTCCGACGGTAGCGCCCATCTCCAACAGGAAGTAAAGTCGCACGAACGACTCCAAGTAGCCTCAATCAACGATATCAAGTATATTTGAAGGTGATAACCAAAGTATGATGCATTGATGTCCTATACTCGACCGGTCGCCTTAGGGAGATGATATAAGTGTAATGCGGGCTCAACTTGGATAACTTGGGAGACTCAACTCGACAACAACTTGTATCTTTCCCACTCGATTCCCATCAATCTGTTCACGGGTTACTTGAAGCCCAAGTCCCGCTCCTCTAATGTGAAGATTGAGCTCATTTGGCACGACCCTCAGTGTCGAAACGACTGAGTCTTGAAGGTGCTGGCGGCGACAGATATACTCGCAACTGCGGTTTTGTGGTTAGAGTCCGAGTCTATTTGGAATCCGGAGACCTTGCCCAAAAGTTCGTCCAGGATGCTTGATAGCAAAGGATAGCAAGTTGGGGCACTGTGTAATGTTTAGCCGCAGCACAACTACAATAGTATTGAACCAAGGTTGTTTCAAGTTCTTCAACTTTGCACTGCACGAGCGGGTCAAATTTATTCTTCTCCCTCATCACATTGAGTCCATTCATTCTGCTAGAAAGACAGCATGGTAGCGGTTCGTATGTTTCCTTTTTTTCAATTTCTTATCCAAGATTACTGCAAGTCTGCAACACAAACCACATCTAGTAACTTAGCCGGTCATCTCGAAGTTACCCTCACAATCGCCATGCGGTTTACGGTCCATTTTCGACCAAGTCTCCGTAGATGCGAATCTATATTCAGTATCCGCACGGACCGCACCATCAGGTTTGTCACGCACCTTAGTCGTTTTGTATGCTTAAACTGATACTATACTGGTTTTACAGGCTTGATTCTACCAGTGCCACGTAGTACTGTACCCGATTGCAGAACATTCGCATCGTCTCGAACTCTCTAATAACACCCATGTATCCATGATTCGGAGTTTCTAACGATTTGGCATCAAAAGAGAATCCAACAATTTCTTTCTCTCAATACCTTGCGCTTCCCTCTTGCGCTCGCTTTTTGCTATTTGGGCCTGGTTATTCTCAAAATCCGCCTCGCGCTGAGGTTCCACTGCGTATGCATAGAATCTCCGTATGCACAAATCTTTAACCGAGAAAGTGTTAGTCGAGTGGGTATAGAAAAATGACAGTATCGACTTTTATAGGTCTCCGTCTGAAATCGAATTGTTTAAGAACATCTAGACATGCTCGACAGACAACT
>QLOR01000010.1:581-20346 GCA_003313825.1 Sarcodon aspratus
ATTGTTCTTAAATGCAATTTTAAGAAACCCCTTACTTGGATTAAGACAGGTTCTGCTTAATTTTTACTTAAAGTCAATTAAGTAAGATTAAGTAATAATTAAGCAAAATTAAGGGTTCAGGAATTTTCCTGATGCACCCCAGAGATTCTCCATCAATGGGAACGCGCATGTCTCAACTACTTTCATGTCAAATCGATCACTCCCACTGAACAAGTTAGGAGTGTCATTTTTGAGCTTAAGGACCCTCGCCTTGATGCGTGGGCGAATGCAGGTAGTACACGGTTGGAACGGCTCTCCTTCCGAGAATTCTTGGAGGAGATCCGCGAACAGTTTCTTGATGAAGGCTGGGAACGGAAACTTCGTTTGAGTATCCTCGGATCCAAACAAGGAAACAAACGTTTTATGGATTGGGTTATCCAGATGCAGAGCATAAACGCAATCTTACTCAACCGCACCTCTTATGTCTCGGAAGTTGCCCTTCGCGATCATATTGAGGTGAACATGTCTTCTCACCTTGCTCTGAAGAGCGACACTAACGATGTCCACTCCATCGCTGACTTTTGTGCATGGACAGTTGCTATTGACAAGATTGACCATGGTTTGGCTCTTGAATGTGCCTCGGCCGTTGCTGCAGCAGAGGAAGTGATGCGTACAGACAGAACTAGGAGGGCTGCGGACAACAAAACACGGTTTGTTCCTACTGGGAGTTCCGCATCAGCTCCACGACAAATGACACCCAAACTCACTTCTGCAGAACGCGATTTGCTGAATGCCCACTCTGGGTGTTACAAGTGCCGCCGGTTCTATGTCGATCACCGTGCGGACGCTTGTCCTAACGGTTTTCCTCCTGCGTCTGATTATAAGACACTGACCGCTGCTGACGCTAATTCCGCATTAGCTTCCAAAAGCAAGCCTCGTGCCTCACCCACAGTAGCTCATGTAGCGGCGGCCTCATCCTCTGTGAACGCTGTCATTGCGGCAACTGCAGTTCTTGGTATTGGGGAGGAAGACTCTGAGTACGTCGACAATTCCTTCACTGCTCCTCATTTGGCTTGGCCCTGCTTGGTGGACGGGCCAGATCTCTCCAACCGCATTCAGGTCACGGCTCTCATTGATAATGGCTCCCATTTAGTTCTGATTGATGATGCATTTGCTCGTCAACTTGGCCTGCGTCGTCATAAGCTACCGTTGAAGCACGCGGTTCGGATGGCGATGGGTGATGCGGAAGTTGAGTTCAAAGAATGGGTGAAGTTCTCTGCTTTTCGGTCGATTCATCTTGGACTTCTATCGTTGTACGGGCAATCGTCGCCCCAAATCTCGCATATCCTGTATTGTTGGGTGGGCCTTTTCTGGCTGCTAATAAGCTTGTTATTGATCATGACACACGATCGATTGTGGCGAAGGAATCTGGTTTCCACCTCGTTGGATCTCCTCCAATCACTAGAACTGCAACTACCGTCGCTGCCACACTTCCCCACATGGATGACATCATGACTTGCAGGATTGCGAAACCAGGTTAAAGGCTGAATACGCGGACTGTTTTCCTAACGATATTCCGCATGTGACAGAGCTGCCGACGGATGTCTATCATCGTTTCAAACTGAAGGACTCCACAAAGGTGATCAAGTCGAGGGCTTACGCTTGTCCCCGCAAATATCGTGACTCTTGGCGGACTCTTCTCGATCAGCATTTGGCAGCCGGAAGGATACGTGAGTCGAGTAGCCCTTACGCGTCGCCAGCCTTCATTATCCCAAAGGCTGACCCAACGGTCTTACTGCGCTGGGTTAACGACTATCGGCACCTTAACAATAACACTGTGCCGGACCACTATCCACTGCCTCGTATTGATGCAATCTTGGCTGACTGTGCTAAGGGCAAGATCTGGGGAAAGATGGATATGACGAACAGCTTCTTTCAGACACTTGTCCATCCTGACAACGTCTCCCTGACAGCTGTGTTAACCCCCTTCGGTCTATATGAATGGGTCGTCATGCCGATGGGTTGTCGCAACGCTCCGGCAACACACCAACGATGTATGAATATCGCCTTGCGAAGACATATTGGTACAATTTGCCACGTTTACCTTGATGATATTATCATCTGGTCGCAATCAATTGAGGAGCACAAGGTGAATGTTGGTCTGGTTCTTGATGCTCTGTGTGCGGCCCGTCTCTACTGTTCCAACAAAAAGACGGCACTATTTCTACGTGAGGTCGATTTCCTGGGGCATCATATATCTCCACGAGGTATCGAACCTGATCTGAGTAAGGTTGAAAAGATTCGTAACTGGCCGGTCCCGAGTTGTGCTAAGGATGTTCTTTCTTGGGTCTAGTTCGATACTTGGCAATTTTTCTTCCAAAACTGGCGGAATATACTTCGGTCTTGACGCCTTTGACTTCAAAGGAAGCTAAAGAATCGTGGCCTGGCTGGATGAGCGAGCATCAAACTGCCTTTCAAAGAATCAAGTCGACTGTCTTGGGTGCTGACTGCCTTACAACGATCGACCATGATGATAAGGAAAACAAAATTTTTCTCACATGTGATGCTACATCAGGAAACTGGTCATTTTTCCATATTGGCCAAAGCGCACATAGTCTTCCATAGTTATCATAGATATATAGCGTCATAGATTGCATAGTACTATAGTTGACTTAGTACTACATATTACTAAGGAGTTCTGCAGTGATGCTATAGAAAGCTCCATATATCTCGAGTACAGTGTAAGGTGCTCAATATAAGACTCTGACTCGGAGGCCGCAAATAATACATCTTAATTGCTAGTACTACTACTAGTACTTGAAATACGTAGTACTAATACTCCAAGTCCTACACAATTTATACTAGTACTACTCGCCGTTGACTCCCCTTCGTCTATTGTTCGAGCTGAGGTGTGTCAAGCCTGCAAGGGCCAAGAGACTTGCAGTGCTGACTTGAGTTGGTTCGACAGAGTTATGAGCCGTTCACTGGCAGGCTGTATGTTGAAGTCTTCCGGGATTGACCGTTGCACGGATAGAATAGGTTTCGATCGTCGTCGTCACTCATGTAATCGTCATCGCGATTATAACGATCATGGGAGTAGCTCATCGCTCTGACGTCTTTCCTCCTCTTCGATAGCGAGTTCTTCGTCTTCTTCGCTCGGTCTGGTCCGTGTAGTACCATGGTCCTGACACTCCGGGTGTCGTCATCATCACTCATGAAATCATCATTGCAGTTACGACGATAGTGAGGGTATGTCTCCTGCTTATGCTCCGCCATGAACCTGTGTACAGACTGAATTTCCTGTTTGAAACCCTCGTGTTCTGTCAAGATAATGTCGAGCATGCGGAATTTGTCTTGATGGTTGGTGAGCGACATCTGGATTTCTTGAAGTTGAGACTGGAGTTCTGTCAATGCGGCAGGCGATGCAGAAGAAGCTTCCGTAGAGTGTTGCTGAAGATGCACGACTGGAGGTAGATTCTGTAGGTAAGAGAGATTTGGGGGCTAAAACCGCCGCTCCAGGTTAGAATAGATGCGATACAAGAGCAACTGTGTTGACTTACCATTAATTCACCAAGAGTGTCATGTATATCGCTCATTGCACCAGTGAGGGAATGCAATTCTGTTCCCGTTTCTCTGCTCTTCTGTAGTTCACTTTGGAGACGAGTTAAAATATGTTCGAACGTGAGCCGACTCTTTCCCGGAGCTCTCATCTTCCCACCCATGCCGTTAAGTCCTTGTGGCTGCATAGTCGGCCATCGTGGAGGTCCGGGAGCACCGCGAGATCCGTTGAAGTTGAAAGCATTGCTAGGACCAGGGCCAGAATTTACTGCCTGATGATGTGATGTGAGAGTATATCCTTGAGGGTTCTGGGGCTGTTGTTGCTGTTCCACATGGGCTACGGCCTGTATGTCTTGTTCTGTAAAGACACAGACAACCCTAGCCGCCACCTTATGGTGAACAATTGTTTTGTTATCTTCGCCGACAATATCGATGCCGAATTCCTTAAGTAACCGACATGACAAACAAATCATGATATAGTCAAATAAGAACTTACAACTATGTCGTCTGTTTTGAGTTTGAGTGGCTGAGATTCAAGCCCTTCTGCACTTAGACGCCGCTCGCAATTGGAACTCTTGACATCCTGGATAAACGTATTTGGACAGGGCACTATGTTAAGGAGAATAGGAACAAAAAGACCATAAGGAAGGACTAACTTTTCCACTTTCCTTCCAAATCTTGGCATGCTGTCGACTGAGGACCTTGGAATCAAAATAGCCGATATGTTCAGCAGGGACTGTTTTTGTGTTTGTGCGTCTTTCGATCTTGATGCATTGTTGTGGTAGGAGAGAGATGTGTTTAGGGATAAACGAATTGTTGAGGGGATACAAGTATAGAGCCGGATAATACATGTTCTGATTCGGTATTGTTGTCATAGTAAGAGTCGCCCGTTCCAGTGGGTTCGGAGGTTCTTGAGTTGGCCAGCTCGTCTCTCTTCTGATGGCATTCCTCCACTTGGTACTAGGACTCTGGGAAGTTTTGTGGATATCTGCCTTGATAGATTTTGGGGTAGGTGTGTTGTGGGGGCAGCGACCCAAGAACTTGAAGGAGAGGCCGGAACTGGTTTAGAAACGAGATGTATCGGTAAGTGACTGGAGAAGACGTCGATGGACTCAACTGTTTCAAAAATGACAAACTCGATCCTATAAGATTCAAGTTAAACGCAAAAGAGGGTGAAGCCGTGCCATCAGCTGGTGAGCTATTCGTAGCTGGAGTAGATCTAACACATTTGGCAGCACTATATCCAGACGAGAACCTATCTGGCATAACGTATGGAGCAATACAAGAGTATCAGCGACGTCAGAAGACTCTTCTCCAGCAATAACTGAGCAATGTCGGATTGACTCGACACCGTCACGCCGCCAGTGATCTTGACAAAGTTGGCTTGACCTCCTGCAATGGAATCGGTGATTATGAGTGGGTGGTGAGTGGTTGGGTGGTGAGCTCGGGAGAGGGAAGGATTCTTAAGAGGAAGAACAGATTTCAAGTTCGAGTTGCGAACAGAGTACTGGGCGCCAGTGAGCCAAATCTTGTGATTTCGACTTAGAAAAAGAATTTGACGTTTGAATTCACGGACAGAACAATGACATTAGACTTGCATCTTAGTAACATGCAATAGCGTAGCTAATTTAAAAAACGGTCTGAAAAACCTCCTTGTCGGAATACTTGTTGAGGTAAAACTGAGATGTATACTTTGAACTGTTCTTGCTAGTAAGCTTCCTATTCGCCTTATCTCCGAAGCAAGGAATCAATTGCACTGGAATCCTCAGCCGTGAAAGGGGTATTATATCCCCAACAGGACTTTTGTCAGCTCAGACTGCTCGCTTGACCATGTACATCCCAGTGACGGGATCAGCAACCTTATTTGCTGGGCGACCTTGCGAAACTACCTGTGGAACAATGTTGAAGCGTTCACAATAGGCAAGATAAGGGAAGTTTGCGTCAAGGACATCTGAATAGACTCCTAGCCAATGTGGACGGAATATGAGTTTTACCTCAACAACTGAATGGCCTAAAAGTGCTGTGAGTACGACCAAATGAGAAAGTCGTAACAAAACTAACCGGAGAGACCCAAACCTGGCCAAGTTGACTGAGGAACATTTGAAACCAGAGCAGTCTCATAATACCCATGGGGCCACTGGAGCGAAGGCGGAGATGCGTGCACTACTTGGGATGGTTGAACAGTAGTCAAATCATGAGCCGCCTTCATCTGCATCCGTACGTTGTACCAAATCTGGATATCCTTGAAAGGAAGGATGGCGTTTGGTGGAGAACTCCTGCGTCCCCCAATACAATGTACCCATTGTAAACCGTGTTGGAGACGATTGACATGGTCAGCTAAAGCTGGTCGTAAGTCTGGGAGGACAAACAAAGCAGCAGCCACATAGATACTTATGCTAGTTTTGCTAGGGCGACTATTGAGGTGGAATGCGGTCGACTGTGTGGAAAAGGTTCGGAGAGGAAGAGGTCCCAAGGTGGGTGGTGAATAGATGAGTCGTTGAGCTTCTGCGAAGTAGTCAACCGGTTTCTTGTGCGCATCGGGTGGTTGAACAATTCCTAGTGGCTGGTCTTCGATTGGATCGTCTTCATCACTGTCATCAGATTCGAATGAAACTGAACCGTCAAGGACTTGGTTTGATTCAAGGAGAGAAGTGGCGATATCAAAGAAACAACATTTTTCGGCTCGGTCCAAGGTCCGACAGATTTGAGTTTCATAGTTTTTGTTGTTCCCGGCGCGAGCGGGTTCCTTGATTTCAGTGATGTTGCAATGTTCTGTAGTATCAGCCGTCCATTGAATAGCAGGACCTATAAGACGGACACTTGGGACAATGCTATGCGAGAGTTCAAGTTTGGGGATTTGGAAGTCATTAATGACATTGTTCTTTGCTCCACGGCGAGCACAGGCATCTAGAATATGGTGCTTATGCCGATGGAATTCTTTCAAAGCATCGTCAATCAGTGTGAGAGTAGTCTTGTCGATAACCTGCATCTGTGCCAGATAGCGGAAGTCCATAAGAGCATGAACTGCGATGACGAAGCCACTGGGAGCAGCGCCAGCAATGGTTGCGATGAGGAGCCTTTGAACGTCACGGTGAACATGTCCTGTTGCTTGTTTGATACCAGCGATTCCTTCTGCGAAGTGACGAAAGCCTGTACGAGGCTGTATGATAGAGAAGCAAAAATTAATCTCTAGGTCACCAACAACAAGGATACACCATTGCGCCTCATGGTCCCAAAAGAACTTGTGCCAATGATGGAGTGGTTCAGGCGCCATGCAATGTAAGGGGTCAGAAAGGAGCCAGTCCCTCCAGAAAGGGAGGTGAACTGTATTCAATCGATAGGTATTGAGTGCCGTCTTGTGATATGCCTGAAGATCCCATGGGTCGACAGTTTCGGTCAGCGCATTTATTTGTGCCAGCGTAGTTGAACCACAACGTGGCTCATGGCGAAAAGAATCTCCAAATTGTTTGTAGTTGGCCATCGTCATGTGTGAGGTTAATCCTGCAACCCCTGTAAGCATACAAGCCTCAGGAGTGTCAGCGATATAAACGGCAAGCGGGGTATAACATAAACGCATGTGTCCCAGGGGATCTGCCATCATTCTTCCAAGTTTGGCGGCAATTTTGAGGGGCGCGCAGATAATGTCAAGACAACGATGAATGACACGGTTTTCAAGAGGGCCTCGCATTGCTTTAACTGGGTATAAAAATTTGGGGCATGGGAATAGCGCTAAAAGAAGGAATGCGTGATACGACGACTTCACGCGAATCTCAGCATGGATGTTTGCAAGGCTCAGCAATAGTGGATGTGCGACACGATTTCCTGTCATGGCAGTTATTACAGTTTTATCTGACGATAAAACAGTACCTAAGACAGTGGCACCAGGTGGTAGGAGGCTCTATATCGGCCATCAATTTGTCTGCTTCAAAGGTAGCAAACCATGAAATTACCTGAGCTTCCCAAGCACTGTTCCCTGTCATCCATTCTGAATAAACACGTTCAAGCTTCTCCGCAGTCTTGTAGAGTCGCTGAGGGTTGAAGTCCATGCGTCCAGCGAACATGGGATTACCAAACAAGAACTCGACACATTCAAGTGCATCACGGTAGTACAGGATCATTGGTGCCTTCGTGGGGTACCCTTCAACTACGATCCGTTGGGAAAGCCACTTTGGCGTTTCAGGAAGCATTTCGACACGTGAGCGGAGTGCTTTTGCAGTACGAAAAGACAGTGGTAGTTTTTGAGTCTATTTGTAACCAATAAAAAATAAGCAATGCGTAGTTGTGTACAAGAAAAATAAACCTACCATCTGAAGAGAAAAGAACGAGTCTATAGTCTTCATAGACATGCCACTGTGGATTAGAAACGAGGCGAATTCCCATTCGACATGTGAAGAAAATGGATAATAGAGATTTTTCTCCCGCTCCAGGGCAAACCGGTCACTATTGAAGCGATCCAAGAATGTTTTTCCGGGTCCAAATGTTGCGGAGGAGCCAGGGAAGATCTCTGCAAAAAAGTCCTGTTGAAGTGGAACTGATGGCAATGGCGTTGGGTGAGCATCGTCCCCTTTGCCCTCGCATGTCCAATCGATGATTATGCTTTCCAGCTCTACCTGTTCAGGCTCTTCAGTTAGGGGTGCAGTTTCTTGGCTGTGTGAGGAGTAGGGCGAGAATTGCGAGCATTGTGACTTTGGGTGATTTAAATGCTTGAGAACGGAAGCCGCATTAAGAAACTGTCGTGAGCATTGAGGGCAATGTTGCGGATGATCGCGAGAGTACTTGGAGGTGCTACGTAGGTGATGGTGAAGGATTTGTCGATCGAGTCGAGGCATTGGTGTAGCGCAAAGAACTTGAAGACAGAGTCCAGCCTGCTGTGGTGCAGACGACTCTGAGAGTTTATGAAACAGTGTTACCAAAAGGGGCAAAGGCGTTTGTGAACGTGATTCATTCATCCTCAACATTCTTCAAGTTGACTTTGCTAGAGACCCGATCTCTCCACGCCTTCCAAACCCCCCTCACCGATCTCAGGTGATGAGTCTCAATATGGATTCCCCTATCCCCTCTCCCCTTGCCTACTCTCCCGCTACTGGTAGTCCGGAGACATATCCTCCAGAGGGTCGTTACTACAATCGGTACACTCCTTTGAGCTACACAACTATTCAATCTTCTCAGACAGAATATGATTCAGTGTGCTTTTTTTATTCTAGAATTTTTACAACTAATTTACGTTCTGTTTAGTCCCCATCTCATCTGAATATTGTCGGTCGCTCAAGTCCAATACGTCAGACTACCTTTCCCCACTTGCGAAACACTCCTATACAAGACAAATCCACCTCCGAGCACTTCGCAGTGAAATCGCATTGTGTTCAACCTGTCAACCAGGCTTTCTCACATGGCCAAGCACTTCTTTCAGCTCAGCGTGTTGAGCGCGAACGGCTTCGTGTGGCTAAGCTTGAAGCAGAGCAAAAGCTTCGTGAGCTTATTGCATTGGTTGAGGACTTGGAAGAGGATGTGGAGAGGGCAGATAAACGACTAAGAGCAGCTGAATTACGTATTGGTGAAACTAGGGCTAGTGTTGCCACGGCTTGGCTAAATGTCCGAGCCACCGGTCTGTAGAAAATCGAATAAATCAGATAAAATCATGAAAATATTTATAGCATGGTGTCTAATTATAAATCGGCCCTCTAAATATTTTAATGATTTTACATAATTTATTCGATTTTCTACAGACCGGTGGCTCGGACATTTAGCCAAGCCGTGGCAACACTAACTAGGGCCCACTTGCGAGCGAACGGACTGTTTTGAACCCTGGCACATTTTGCATGCCAGTGGTTGCACTATCTACAACGTTGTATTTCATCTCTGAGTTGCTTACATTTTTTTCTTAGTATAATCCATGATATATGTATCTTACAGCCTGAGAGTGACTGAGACGTCGATGCGCGCCGTCTGACGAGATCAGTACAAACCGCCATCTTACGCCACCACCTTACTTCCCACTTCCAGTTCACCGCTGTGACCGCCATCACTCACAGCCGCAAAGACGACCCTGCTGTCATTGATGGGCCCGCACAATCTGCTCTCAAGCTATAGCTTCGGGTCTTTTACTAGTACTAGCGTCATGTCGTTACCTGCAATCATAATGACTTCTGTCAGCTGCCACAAAGATTCCATTCTCGTTACTTACTTGCTAAGCCAGATGGTTGCAAGCGGAGGAGTCAGTACGTTATAAAGTTCAAGTTGATTTTTCTCGCTCATTCTCATTAATTCTTTTCTTTACTAGTTCTCTATTCGCTCTCTATCTTGACGTCTCTTAACTTTTTCTCCTGCTCATCAATGGCACGAAAACAATCTAAGAAAAGTAAGTTTAATCCTGTCACTCAGGCTGCGTTTGCCAACTTGAATCCTTATTGACAAATTATTTTAGCTACTAGTGCTACTACTCCAACTGCCAGCAACAACGAAGCTACAGCTGCAGACACTGTCGATCAGCCTGAACGAGTGCGCGCCCCCTTCGTACTACGAGAGGGCAAGGAGGCAGTATCGCTCAGAAGTCTAAGGTTTCCGACGCTATCTCCCATGTCAAGAAACGGAAGAAAACCGCCCACGATTCTCTCCCTGCTGACGAGGCCGAAAACCCAATGGCACCTGCTCTGTCTACTAAAACGAAGCGGCAGAAAGTTAAACAGGTACGTTGATACGACCACCATTGATTCTAGCTGCGAAATTCACTAATATTCTATTATCAACCCTCGAAGAACATCGCTAAAACATCGCACTACACCCATCCTCGACCAACATCGCTAAATATTGCACTACATGTTCAATACTTCGCCCTAGCTTTGAACACCAGGACCTTCGATTATCACTATATCCCTTCTATTCCCCTCATCAGCCGCTCCCGCACTTCGAAACACCTTGAAATCACTTCTATACTCCACTATGACCAGCTTTACTCCACTATGACCAGCTTTACTCCACTATGACCAGCTATACTCCACTATGATCAGTTTCGCTCCACCATGCACATGCTATATTTCGTCTGTCATCACTTTTTAGTCATCTTTTCCTTCTAAAATCCCAATCTATTGTTCGCGATGCCGATTCGATCGATTTCCTTTTATAGTAATATGAACAATCCTTCATTTCGCACGGTCACAACACCTTCCCCTTTAGTATATTATTTCTTTTATTGATTTTTCGAAGTATTTTCGCAGTCTAGACACAATCTTTGACTGTCCCAATGTTCTCTTTTGTACTCTGTGACACCCCTATCTTCATTATCTCCACTAGCTTCGTTTTTAGATAGTTTCACACAATTTTTAGCTATATAAAGCCTGTAACAAGTTCACAAAACAACAATTTAGTTCACCTCTCGTCCCTTCGATTCAATTTCTATCGCCCAAGTCTTACGATATTTTATCGTGCGCTCTCGTCGTCGTCTTCACTCAATTCTATCGTCTTTGCTCAATTCTATCGCCATCGTCTTCATCTTTGTATATCGCCCTCGCCATCGCCATCGTCTTTGTCCTATTACATTGTCATCGCCATCGCTCAATTCTATCGCCATCGCCATCGCCTTCGTATATCGTCTTCGTTATCGCCATCGCCTTCGTCTTCGTCTTCGCCCTATTACTTTGTATATTGTATCGTCTTCGTACCCCATTGCACCCCATCGCACTTCAGATCGTGGAGCATAGGTTGTTGTTTGACTTCTATTGGATCACCTTGCAACCCCCACTAGACTTACTGTATCGACTATAGGCATATAGCTATCTCCTAGGTTGCCAGTAGGTTGGACATATCAACGTTTCGTTTTTTCTATCATCAGAACTAACTTATTATACCATTTGTCAACAGCTACCCTCAGCAGTCACGCAGCCGACTTATACCCCAAGTCCTGCTCCCGCTTATGCTCCAGCATCAACGCTACTTCGAACTTCTCCTCCTACCTTCTTACCACCTATCTCGGTCGCCGATCCTGCTCGATATGGGATCCCGGCAACACAACAGGCGCCAATACAGCCAGCTTTAGTAGCTCCAACCTCTACTCCCCAAGCCACTGTCCCCCCTTCCTTCGTCTCAACTCCCGCCGCCGGTCCCATCCGATACAGGACCCAGCAGGTCAAGGGGACTCCAGTAGGTCTAAGTGGGCCTGGTGTCTCTGTCCCCAATATCACGTATGGGCCTGAGTCTGAAGCCGAGGACAACTCCCAAACTGAGTCTGACTCGGGGTTGGACGATGATCAGGTTCTGGAGGAAGGTAGCGAAGGTGGGAGTGTGACGGATCCTCAAGAATCCGAAGGCATGGGTGCTAACGATCAAAGACAAGAGTTTGAGGTATCAGACGACGAGGAATATGAGAATGCGATGGGTATCATCCGCGGTGATCCCCCTCCATACCACCAACCTGTCCAAGATAGCGATATTGACCCTATTCTTCTCGCGCAAGCTGCTACAGCTTCTCAGACAAAGAAGGCGACCGGTACTCAAAAGAAGCGTTCTTCGAAGAAAAATGGTACGTTTCCTCATGATACAATACATTGATAACAACTGATACTAAATGCTGGACGTCTATTCCAGTCTAGTGCTGCCAAAGTTCAGTTCAGAACCAAGGTTCGAACCTGAACTTGGTTCAGTTCAGGAAAAGTTCAGGTTCAGGTTCACAGAATCACCTGAACTGAACTTCTCCTTAGGTTCAGAGTTCAACAGATATATCAAGGTTCGAACCAGGTTCAAACCTTATATAAATATATGGTATTTGAGATCAAGAAATGTTGAGTTTTAACACAATTCAGCATGTATTTCTCTATTAAGAAGGCAGAAATAAGTATAATATTTAATTTCTATACAATTAAGAGCATTATTCTGTTGATTTTCACTCTCATTAGTTCATCTTACCAATTATAAGGAGTTGTGTGCTTAGTATTAGTATATGGAGACAATCAGGCATAAAGCTTGTAATATATGAAGCTTCAAGAGAGTTCTGATATCATATTTTTTTGCATATTTTTTTTCATAATGTAAGTTTTTTTCCTACTGCTAAACCAGGTTCTGAACCTGAACCGAACCTAGGTTCAGGTTCAGGCTAGGTTCAGTTCAGGGTTCAGCAAAATTCTGAACCTTTCCAAATATTAGGTTCAGGGTTCAGCTAAATTGCCTAAGAACCGAACTGAACTGAACTTTGGCAGCACTATTCCAGTCACCACCACCGAACCGCCACAATGTAGTGCTGAGAGAATTGGTGTAAGTTTCCAAGTCTCACCCTCTTAACACACTTATGTTCTTCAAAGGTACCTGCCGATGATGAGTGCGTGGATCTTGTTCAGGATCACCATATGAGGAACGGGAATGCTCGTCCTCCAGCTCCCGAATTTCTCAATACCTGTCGTCAAGAGACTGAGCGGACTACTGGGCCTAAGGTTGACCTTAACTCCCCTGCAACGACGCTTTGTGCACCTCGCAACTCAGTCAAACCTCCCAGTGAAGCCAATGCGACCGCAACCATGTACCGCTACTATACTGCAGACTGGCAGGCTGTCCTTAAGAATGCGAAAAACATATACCAACTGTGGCTTGGGACCGTAAACCCATACCCATCCCCTGCTCAAGGATATGAGGAAGGGCGCGAAGCCGTCAACGAGGCAGTTATAATTTTTAAGAGAGAGTCAGGGGTTTTGTCCAATGACGGTACGTCCCTAAATTTTGTATCTCATCATATGTTCTTCATTGCCGGTGGTCAGGTCCTGTCACCAACGACATGTGCAAAATGGTATGTTGTTTCTAAAATGTGGTACAATTTGCTAATCACCTACCCTACTAGATGTACAACGAATCGTCTGCATTTCGCAGTTACATCAAGACGATTGTGCGATCCCTCATAAAGAATCAGTACAGTCTTTACCCAAGTGTCAACGACCCTGGCGCCCCCAGTTCTCTGCACGCAATCAAGGAGTTTGTACGGTCTCGTGTTCAAGACTTGTTGAGTGGGATGTCGTTCTTGCGTGGGCCTCTAGACGCTAAGGTATGTAGCCATTATTCATTATTGTTGTAGCTCATAGTATCACTCTAGGAAAATGCATCAAATTTTGGCCACCCTGCTCTTGCTGCCATCATTTCTGCGTGTTTTTACGATCGACAAGAGCAATTGGGGCTCATATATCCTGATAAATTCCGACATACAGTACCAGTTCCAGCTTTAGCTCTTGTCGTTACCACAGTAAGTTTCCAATTACTTGTGTCTTGATAACTTTTAATGGTGTTCAGATCAAAGCCTGTCTTGATGAATATGCGACTGGTTCACATATCCCTACCAAGTTTGATGCCGATATATACAGCAAGTTTTACGACATGATTATCATCAATATCGAAGCTGTTCTAAAGAATGAATACCATGGCCATCAGCTCCAGGCCGATCTCCGTCGATGGGGACAGACTGCAAGGTAAGTGTGCTACGAGATTATCTGTATTATATGTACTAACGCTATTCAGCTCCTATTTCGAGCTACCAAGCCAGGCATTGAATGGCCCCAGTGGGCTCTTCGTTGATCTAACCGTCAGTTAGCTGGACTTGGAGCACTTTCGTCTGGTACATGACTAAACGCATTACTAACAGGTCAATGCTGACACTATTCACCGCCGCCCACTTATTAGTATTACGCCTTCGCTACCATCTCTTTGCCTATTAGTCACCTGTCGTCCTCAATATTCGTTCGCTAATTGTTGCCTTCCTCCACACCGTTGTCATGTTCGTCTTCAGCTGTTGCATCAGTCTATTTCTTTGTGCATCTCCACCTGTTCGCTACTGCCCCATGAATCCTTGATCATTTGTCTAGTTAGCTAGTATTAGTACTATATGACCCGGACGATGGTTTAATACACTTGATTTCCAGTACAACCAGGATTCTGTAAGCAAACTTGAAGTTTGAACTATGTGTGCTATGAAGAAGTATGTATTAGTAGTGGACGCTTGTCTACTGTAGGTAGGGCTGGTGGTTACTATGGATTGCACAAAGGCTCCATAGTACTCCATCAATTAAGTGCTTCGGATAACGACAGCGATAATTGTGGAGTCCGCATAGCGTGTCACGCGAATCTATAGTCTTATAGAGGCATGCCATGAAACTATGGAACTATCTAGATTTGGCATGTTGCTATGCCGACTATACTAATATAGGACGACCCATAGCGCTCCATATAACTGGTCAGGTTTCCTGATGTAGCAATTGACAGACAGGCGCTTGCTTGTCGTTTGGAAAGACCTGGGAGACGGCTCGACCTGTCGCTTGGGATTCAATGCAACTGTCTTCGGCACAACGCAATTACCCTACACATGAATGCGAACTACTGGCGATCATTCAAGGATTGAAAAAATTCCGTTCTGACTTGCTGGGAACGCATTTCACGGTATACATGGACCACCGCACCCTTGAGAACTTCCGCACACAAAAGGACCTCTCGAGGAGACAAGCGCGGTGGCAAGAATTCTTGTCCGAATATGACTTTGACATTATCTACATTAAAGGCGAAGATAATTCTGTTGCCGATGCGCTCTCTCGGTTACCAGACGAAATACCTGTCGTCGCTTCAATTCTGTCAATATCCTCAGACAAATCTATTGTGGACAAAATCAAAGCTGGTTACGAGAGTGACAGGTTCTGTACTTGTCTACTGGGACTGGTGGGCTCCATGACTGGGGTTACCCTCGTTGATGGTCTCTTGTATGTGTCAGATAGGCTTGTCATCCCACGCAACAATGGACTACGAGAACAACTGTTTTGATTGGCTCATGACTCGCTGGGACATTTCGGTTTCGATAAGACATACGAGACACTACAACACGAATACTACTGGCCACGCATGCCTACTGAGCTAGAACAAGGATACATCCCCGGATGTCCTGATTGTCAATGAAATAAAAGCGCGACAAGAAAACCTGCTGGGCCTCTCCATCCCCTACCAATCCCTGATGGACGTGGTGATAGCGTTGCAATCGATTTCATCGGCCCGCTGCCAGAGGACGATGGATTTGACGCGATTGTAATGATGACGGATAGGCTTGGCGCAGATTTTCAACTTGATGCGACTCGGATGGACATCACTGCTGAACAGTTCGCCGAGATATTTTTTAACCTCTGGTACTGCAACAACGAGATGCCTTCAAACATGGTTTGCGACCGTGATAAACTGTTCATTTCAAGGTTCTGGAGACATCTGACAAAACTCAGTGGAATTAAACTCAAGATGTCTACAGCATTCCACCTGGAAACTGATGGGAGCAGTGAACGAACTAACAAGACAGTTAATCAATGCTTACGATATCACGTAGAATGCAACCAACGAGGATGGTCCCGAGCCTTGCCAAGAGTACGATTCGCGATGATGAATACGGTGAACGCTTCAACTGGATACACACCTTTCCAATTGCAGTTGGGACAATCACCACGTTTGTTACCGCCAATTGTTATGGGGGTGCCCCTAAATCCCCATTGCCGAAGAAGACAGCGGTTGAAGACCTCGCGCGGGACTTGATCGTACGCTTGAAGAATGATGTGGCTGAAGCTCAGGATAATCTCTTGGAGGCTAAGACGCGGCAGACAGAACAGGCGAATAAGCATCGGGGAACGGAGGATATCTATAAAATCGATGAAAAAGTTATGCTTTCAACAGCAAATAGAAGAAAAGAATACGCGCCACCTGGAAGCAAAAGAGCAACCAATTTTTTCCCCCGTTTTGACGGTCCTTACAAAGTATCCGCAGCGCACCCGGAAACGTCAACATATACCTTGGACATGCCGAACGCAAGAGAGAATACCTGTCGTACCTTCCATGCTTCACAACTCCGTTGATTCTTCGAAAACGATCCAACACTCTTCCCAGGTAGAGAACTCGAACAGAATGGACCAGTTTTGATGGAAGATGGATCGGAGGAATACGAAATCGAGAAAATTATTGATGAACGGCATTGTGGTAAAGGGTGGCGATATCTGGTTCGATGGAAGGGTTGGGGACTGGAGGAGGATAGATGGATGGCTGGAAAGGAGTTGGATGAAGTGGAGGCTTTGGACGTATGGCTGAAATCGGTTGGACGAGATTAGGAATTTTCGAAAATGGGGAAGAGTGTAATCCCATAACGCGATTACCACGCGTGCACCTTCCTATTCTGGCATCTACTGTTTAGTTGTTGTGCCACACTGATTGCACTTAGTTCTTACTTCCGTGCAATCAGGTATGTGTATACTTATATCTTATTATTTACTTAGTTCTTACTTCCGTGCAATCAGAACGTTATCCTCTCAACGTTGTGATCTGTAAGTTCCCGAGTGTTCACTATTTCCAGTGTTCCACAGCTGACTAGTAGGTGGATACAACAGTATCTATGAGAAATTGTTGGCCAACTGGTGGGTATATACAGCAGTATCTATCAGATAGAGTCAGCCAACTAGTAGGTGGATACAACAGTATCTATTAGAAAGTGCAACACCTCCTCCCACTCATGATGTAGGAGTTATATTTAGACTTTTGTAGTCCAACATATAACATTTTGAATGCATACCCAACTCCAGTGGAGAAAGGAAAGAAATGTGAATTTGCAGATTCACATATCAAAAGTGCTGGTCCTTCAAAGGTATTTCTATTATTGATTCTGAAATATACTGTCATTCATATGGTGTCAATATTTGGGTATTCTTTAGTTTACTCACTTGGCACACAAATACACCAACCCAGTTATATTTCTGAGGAATGTATGATAGTGTAGGCAGTGAATGTAAAGTTAAGAATGTCCATCTAACCACTTTCTAGGATTAAATAAGAAGTTAGTCACTGTACAGTTTCCAAGCCACATTATTCACATGACTGAATTAGCGGATTCCTTACACCCTCTGTAATGGGATACTTAAGACCTATAAACATAGATAAACAGCTTTAGTGATATGATGTCTTACTCATCTCAATGACAATCGGGAATGGGATTCCAAGAGCTACCAATCACATCAAATGACTGTATCTCCACAAAGATGACTTGGACCAACTCAACTACAGCCTCATGAGAAACATGAGTTTTATAGTATTTAAGTAACAGTCATGTTGGTAGATAACTAGCTTTTTACTGGGATCTCTTTTACTGTTCTTAAATAATCTCTTTGAATAAAAGGCTCTCTTATCTTTGATCAAGATAAGATTATATTTGATAGTGATCATTAAGATAATTACTGAGATCTAATCTTAGTATAAATAATTATCTACAGAGAAGTCTAGTAAGAAACAAGACAAGATGAATGTTAACAGATCGTTACGATAAATACTTATCGTTGGTCCGCAACCTTACAGATGCTTTGTGGTTTGTTCGTTGGTTTTAATATGTAACTAAAACCAAGATTCAGGATGTCTTGGTCCTCTCGGTCAGAGACTTGTCCTTTGTTCGTTTGGGGGTTCTAATGAGTTTTCAAACAAATAAACTTTATACTTAACCTTCTATGGATGTATTCCAAGAAAGAGTAAGAGGTGAGGATGGATTATAAACACTAACTATCAGAGTTAGGTCAAGCTTGCACTATACAAGTGCTCCTGATGATGATAAACGAAGTACACTAACTGTCGTAGTTAGGTCAAAAAGCACTATACGAGTGCTACTGCTGACAATAAATGAAGAACACTAACTGTCATAGTTAGGTCGAGAAGCACTATATGAGTGCTTAATGAATCACTGCTGGCTGCTGATGAATACTTGGGGGATCTTTTATCTGACAAGGAACTTTATTCTTGGAGAGAGAAAAAGATGGTAAAACAAACTCTGTATTTTAGTGTAGAATCTACCTGCTTTTATACAAGTAGCTAGGGGTGCTTGGTAAGCCATTTCTGAGCTTACTCAGCCTATTAATAAGCTGGTTTGTGGAACACTGGTCGAGTGAACACTCAGACGAAACAGAAAAATCACGCCAACAGAAAGGACAACGTTCTGATTGCGCGATAGTAAGAAACTAAGATAAAATACATGAAACTTGATGAGCTCACCTGATTGCACGATAGTAAGAAACTAAGGGCAATCAGTGTGGCTTGGTGGCTTAACAGTTGTTGTCAAAAAAGGAAATGATGTGGTAATCCATGATTACACTCCTCCACCTTCTAAACTTTTGTCCAATCGGCCGACTGACGCCAACCAAACGTCTAGTGCTTCAACTTCATCCAATTCTCTTCCCGACATCCAACGGTCCCTTCTGGACCCCAACCTTTCCATCGAACCAAGTAACGCCAACCTCTTCCACACCTTCTCTCATCAATAATCTTCTCGATCACATATTCTTCACTTCCGTCTTCCATGATCACCGGCCCCAAATGTTCAAGCTCCCAATCTGGGAACAATGTAGGATCATTAGCCACGAACCTTTTCAGCTGTGAAGCATGGAATGTTCGACATAAGTTTGTAGGTGCATTCGGCATGTCCAGTGTATACGTCAATGTCTCTGGATGTGACGATAAAACAATATATGGTCCGTCGAATCGTGGGAAGAATTTCGTAGCACGGTGTTGCCCATTAGGTGCATAAGTCCGTCGTCTGTTCGCTGTAGAGAGCATTACCTTGTCACCAACCAGGTAAACGTCTTCTGCACTGCGATGTTTATTCGCACTTTTCGCCTGACGCGCCTTCGCTGCAAGTAGATTGTCTTGGGCTTCAAACACATCAAGTCGAAGATTATCGATGATCTTCTCCGCCAATTCACGTATCTTCATCAGGAAAATTCCTGAACCCTTAATTTTGCTTAATTGTTACTTAATCTTACTTAGTGGGAATAATTTACGGGATTAAGTGCCTTAACGGGAAGGTGCGGTCACGGTGACCTAACGTCACGCCGGTCACCACGGCCGTGCGCGACCGCTGTTTCCTTTTCGGGCGGAAACCAGAGAGGTCGGTCGAAAACACGAGATGGGAAGGGTCACGACGGTAGATAGCACGTCGGATACACAATGGATATATTGCTCGTTGTCCAGCCCAAAGTCTGAGAGAAAACCGGTGTGATTGGCACAAGTTGAAGGCGTCCCGAACGTTGCCGGCACTCAATTTACCAAATAAGTGAAATAAAGTGCCGTTCACGCGGGTAAAGTACTTATTCCAGAATAATTTACGGTAAATCGGCCCAATTTATGAGCACGTGATTCGATTTTTTTATTAATTTTTGCTTCGAACTGACCGATTTCGTTGGTGAAACATATGTGAGGCTCTACGGAAACG